>JASANB010007351.1:0-52832 GCA_030248155.1 Sabatieria punctata | reverse complement strand
ACCAACCAATTAACATGCATCATCAATAAATGTAGCATTGCTAAACTGATGCTACGCGAAATTTGCCTCGGTAAACTTTGCGAAGGAAATACCAACTTTAACCGTACCACTGTTGGCCGATGGCTTGTGAAATTCAATTCTGTTTCATCAATCAATACTGAGACGTTGATTGAAAACGCAACAAGAACAACAAAAACTGACAGGTCAATTAAGATCTGCAGTGGAATAGTACAGCATACGTAGATGCACACCCGTATCTACACATTACTTGTAAAGCATCATAGAGAAAACCGGTATTTAATCAGAGCTAGAGAGCTGGTTGGTTTCGTTGACAGCTTCTTTCAGCCACATCAAGCTGCGACTTCTGAGGCGTCTCAGGAGAGTGCATGGAATTCTCAGCTGTTCGTATGCAAATTCACTGCCGGTCGGCTGCAGACGTCGTTCTATGGTCTCCAGTGACAAACACGTCAGACACAGAGGTCCGGTGCGCTCTGAAACTAGTGCTTACGGTTAGATAAGATACTAACTTATATACATGTAACACCCCATCCCACTCAGACCAGAGCTCCCGATCGGGAGCCACGATCGAGACAATCTTTCCGACAGCCATCCGATTTTCTGGCAAATAGATTTTTTCAGCAAATTTTTACCATTTTTTAGTATTTCAGACACAAAAATTACCAAAATTGTCTATAAAACAGTAGTTTTAAGCCGTATTTTAACCCCAAATTTGCAGTTTCTTACGATTTTTAGCCAAAAGTTGCCATTTTTTAGCGTTTTTTAGTACCTAAACACCGGCACAAAAAGTACCCCCTACAATTTGCTATACAGTGCTCATAGGGTTCGGGGCTGCCTAAACTGCATCTGGGGGTGAGCGGGTTGTTTGACGTTTCCAGCTGATGGTGGTAAGGTAACCCAAACCAACTTAGCACATATACAACTGTAAAACGCTAAATTCGGCCTTTGTATGTAGCTAGGGGCAACCTGAACTGAACTGGCAGTAGAAGCAGACATTGGCAAAGGGGGGTTGGCCCCCCTCAGGCTCTGATCTACACCCCCCTCAGCCGGCCGCTACCTCTCTCAGCAATTTTTCGGAAGAATTTTGTATAGAAAGTTATGATAAAAATATGCCTGGATTAGGCGTAAATGAGCTCAGAATAGCAAATAATAAAAAATAAGCAAAAAAGCCTTGATTTTAGCCAAAAATCGGACTTTTTGGCTTACCACCCCTCAGCCCCCCCTCAGGCGATCCTACCCCCTCAGGAATTGAAAATTCTACTCCCCCTCAGCCGAACTGCTAGCCCATGTCTGAGTAGAAGTATGGTTAGGAGACAGGAAACAAAGATCAATAGCGCACCGTATCTGTCGCAGTGTAGGGAGGAGCGAAGAAGCCAAGGGTGACCGCGCAAACTCTGAGGTCGGGGTCTCTGTTCGGGGTCCTTGGTCAAGCACACATTCACGAACTGACACATCTCCTTCGAATACCCGCTCGCTTCCGTAAGTTCGGGAGGCGGACCGTCCACTAACTGAAAAGAAAGCATGTTGAATTGAAGCGCTGAAGAAGACACGCAAAAACCGGTCAACAAGACAATTGTTTGGTGTTTAACTTGTACCAAACGGACTGGAAGAAAGATGTAAAAGCAAACAGACCTTAGTAAGTATCTGGAACATGCAGGACCCGACGTAGGGGTAGTGCCCTGTGGCCGCTTCAAATAAGACCAACCCAAGACTGAACAGCAAGGACCTGGTGCGTCTGGTGGCATGCAACACTCGCTCGGGCGCCAGATAGCAGGTGTCCCGTTTGTGTCTGTTGACGTCGTAGCCAAACAGAGTCTTCTCTACGTGCGCACGCAGCTTTATCTCTCCGCTACAGTCAAGCAATACACTGGCCGGCTCTAAATCTTTGAGCAGCACCACTGCTCTCGAATCGCACAGCGTCGAAACGGCGGCACGTGCGATTTCTCGCAGCAGCTGCTCGGGAATCTGACCCTTACGCATCTGGATCAGCTGGCGCAGAGAGAGATGCAGGTACTCCATGCAGTGCAGGACACTGCTGCTGCCACTGTCGTCCACCACCAGACCGTAGACTCGCCGGATTGTAGGACAGTTGGCCTTTTGCACGTTCTGGATTTCGGCTTGCATTTGAGCGACCAAGTCGCGTGACAGCTGGTGTTCTTGTAATTTTATCACAGCTACGCGCTTCCCGGACGGCTTGTGCTTGTAAGAGCCAACTAAAACATTATTATTAGTGTTCACTTAGTTGCCTAAAAGAATGATAACATTTTTGGTTTAGCTGCCGTTTACGCAAATGTTGAGCGAATAAGCTGTAAATTGGAAGGCATCTGCCGAAATCCTAAGAGTTTTGTCTAAGCGTCGATTGGTTCAAATTTGCAATTAGCTACGCAGTTGAAGAAACAAATGTTCAAGGTATCCTCCCTCATTTTTTTCAAACCACCATCGCTCTCCGTGCACAGTTGGAAAAGTAAAAAAAAATTTTTAATTAAAAAAAACAAAATTTTGGGCCTTAAAACTTTTTTAACAACTTTGTCTACAGTAATTTAGCTTTATCAGACACAATTCGGAAATAACGGAAACCTAATAGTGTTCTTGAGCAAAAAAACAACGACTTATCCGGTTTATACCAGTATTATCCGGTCTATATATACCGGATTATTCTGGATCATACCGGATTATGATTTCATCTCTAACCATATGGTTCCATTCAAACTTGAGCCGGTATCATGGTACCACGATATCGGTTCCACATTATGTTCTTACTTCCCTGATCGTGAAAAAATCGGTAAAATTTCGTACCTCCTCCCCATATTGATTCACCGTTAAAAGTCTTCTCAAACTCCAGCAAGTCACTTCTAAGCTCGATCGCATCTCCATCGATATCGGCTTGAATCTTGTCGCCGACCCCCCACAACGATGCCAAAGTGAGCGGAACGGTTAGCGAGGGCGCTTGATTGAGCGATTTGGATCGCGAATTCTTCTTAATCGATCGTTTGACCGGAGAATCGGTTTTCTGCGATTGGCTCCGTTTCGGCATCAGTAACGGCGGACAGCTACGTTTTGCTTTGTAAGCCATCTCACATAGGAAGACAGATAAGAAAGACAACAACTGGTATCTAAGCAGCTAGTAGAATTTAAGCCTTTTATACACGTGCGTTGCGCGCTGCAGAGGCGACGTGAAGCAATGACTCACTATGACGAAACAGCCGTAGGCTGAATTGCAGGCAGATGCGGGCGCCGAATTCTTTTTAACTTTCCGTGTCTTTTTTGCTTTTAATTGGCTGCAAACTTAGTCAAAGCAACAGTGAAGTAAATGGCTGCAAAGTTTGCTGCTAAAACTATCGAAAAACAAAGCAAACTGCATTTATATTTTCAAACCACACTGATTTTCTGTCGATTTGCGATTTTTAAGGTAATTTTACTGAAAGGATGTGAAAAAATGCGATCTTGTTCCCTTTCGAAATCATTCCTGAATAGCATATGTAGTATGTAGTTTGGCAAAACTGACTTTTAGGGGTGCCTAATAAAAATTTCAATTTTATCTACCGTATTCAGTTGACTCCTAAGCCTAAGCCTAAGCAAGAAAGTGATTAATTAATATATAGTGGAGGGACCCCTAAAAGTCAGTTAAACCTAGTTCTTTTTGAGCAGCGAACAGTTACAAACAAAAGAAAGTACCCGGTTTCCTAATTTCTTTTGTTCCTTCTTCCTTGTGTTCGCGTGATGTGTTTCTTTTGTCTGCGTCTGTGGTGCATTGGTGAGTATCTCGGCTCCCATGCACGCGGCGTATGACACGTAGCGGGTTCGAGTCCGCCTCGGCCCATTCTGATTGCCTCGCATGTGGCCCATCTGGGTTATTGCTGGATTGTATCTGGTGTACATGTGCGTTGTATAAAGTTTCTGTTCTGTCTTTCATGTTCACGTACTATGTACCCTACGTATGAATGCGTACAAACAGAAAGGGTCAAATTTCTACAATGAAACTGTCGCAAACAGTCAGTTAGCGTTTATCAGAAACTAAGCTGAAAACTCTAGTCCAATTGCTTAGTGAAGGAAGCTGAACTAGCTCGCAGATTAACCGGGTTTCTGTTGTCAAAAGCGGGGTTAACGAAGTCATAGGTGTGCGGAAATTTCTCCAGATCCATCGGAACGTTGTGGTACTGGGATCCAGTGCTCGGTCCGTCCTTCTCTGTCGTCCAATTAGCTACATTTTCTCTCGCGTTCTTCCATGTATTCTTCTCGGTCAGAAATTGAAACGCACCGCATCCGATGTACAAAAAGAAGAGGGCGAAGAGAGAAAGAAGACTAAATCCTATGGCGAAGAGTAAGAGTTGCATGAAATCGAATCGGTCTTGCAGATGTTGTCGATTTCCGTCCAGACTTTCGTCTTCTGTGTGCTCGAATTTTAAGCCGAGACCTAGCGCCAGAAACAGTGCCGCCAAAATGGCTAAATGCAGAGACAAAATCGACTGAAAAAGTAGAGACCTGAAAAATAAACGGGTGATAAATCGAGCCAAGCTTACTTCTGATAAGAGGTAGGGCATTAAAAATAGATGATTCTGACGTTTGATAGAAATTGCCGCGCTAATTACAATGGGCAACTTGAAGGAAAGTAAAACCGACCATGCTATGTAAATTCCTACTTCCTTGGATAGAATGCACATTGCTGTTCCTGAAAACGAAGAACTCTTTGCACTTTGCTTGACAATTTTTGAGTTCTATAGTCAGGCTGGCAAATGTTGTCTTGTCATTTCCCTATACCGAAGGGAATCTATGGGAAGCCCTGCTCGTTTAAATCGTTTACGGTTTTCGACGCGAATTTATTGAGTAGATACGGTAGCATGGCAATTTGCGGCCCGACCAGGATGCAAGTAAAGGCTAACTGACGCGACCACTATGCTGTCTGGTGAATCATACAAAACCACTTGCCCCTCTATAGATCGACTGATCTCTTTAACTAAAGCCAAACTATAGGTCTAAAGCTAAGGTAGAGCATGTTCTAATGCATAAATTAAACCCTGATTCTAAACCTGTGCGTAAAACTAAGCACAACCTTAAATCTAAATCGGTATTTGCGTTGTGAGGTGGTACTGTCCGAGAACGAAATTTTCGATAACTTTTGCAAGGGCTGTAAATTTGGATAATTTACGGACGCGTCTTATCGTTTACGGTCGCGTTCTCACTTGATTTTCAGGAAAACTTCTGATAATTACTGGGCTTCCGATAGATTCTCGTGATATAGCTGACTAAATTTTTTACAACTTTTAAAGCCGCGGGAACATTTGCCAAACATTGGG
Organism: Sabatieria punctata; assembly: GCA_030248155.1. Taxonomy (NCBI): domain Eukaryota; kingdom Metazoa; phylum Nematoda; class Chromadorea; order Araeolaimida; family Comesomatidae; genus Sabatieria; species Sabatieria punctata. The sequence continues at coordinate 47,520 of JASANB010007351.1, read as the reverse complement.
GCTTGACAGATTGAAGGGCTCGAAATGAGACTGTTGCCCTGTTCTCCGAAAATAAACTCTTTCATTCAAAAACAGTTATAATGGTAAAAAAAGATGTCGTACCTATTATCAGCACTACTAGTGTAAGTATGGTGGCGAATACCATTGCTCGCATGTAGTGCACAAGTCCGCAGAATCGGTATTTTCTTTGCTGATCATCAAACTCCTCTCCAGTTGAAATATTCTGTATCATGTCAGCCTATCTATCTACGTAGACAGGAAATTCACACCGAAAATACAACAGACGCAAACCGGCCTACAGTCAGTACGAATTACTCAGAACTTTCGATCTTTTGCGGTTTTGCTTGCTGCACAATGCTTTGTTGTTGATTCGCAAAACAGCTCAAGCGCAATTTATGGATGACGGTTAGAACCACTACACAATAAAAATGAGAAAGCTTATCTACGTATGTTTCATATTGTGTACTACGTTGGAGCGAAGACAGTCTGCAATTTTTGTTGATGCTTCGCGAATTTTTGGCGTCATCCAAAACTTCATGAAGCGATTAGAAAACGAATAAACTTAGTTTGCCAATCGATATTTTTAGCAAACTGCATTAGCTTGCAATAAATAATCTTGATATCTTTAACACAATCATCCAGTGAAGACAGTCAACCGAACTGGAGAGCCTAACTGATCGGCAAAAAACCTTCTCAGCTGTTTCCATGCGATTTCTTGAGCAGCTGCATGTTTGTACATATCGCCACCCCATTCGAAGAGTTTGTCTGAAATTTTAAAGCTGTCTCAGCATTCGGCAAGCTAAGCACTAACCGAAGGATTTGTGATAGGAGAATTGACAGTGTGGGGTGAAAGGCGGTTCCAACAGATGCCCAGCTCCCTCCATGACACTCAGCTGACACTGATGTCCTTTGCTGACTTCAGTCAGTTGGTGCTTGAGAAGTTTAGCTGAACACACCGACGGCGTTACTTGGTCATCGGAGCTGGCAAACAAAAGAAAACGTTTGTCTGCTGGCACCAGCTCGACTGGATAAATCAGGGAGCTGTCTTCTTTCAGTAAAGCTCTAATCGATTTCCAGTTAACTATCCCGTCTGGCAGAACTTTAATTGAATGCTCGCATCTGAAAGTTTAAACAAGAATAATCAGCAATTGCAGAAATCTACGTAGTGACTTTCCGCCTAATTGAGGGATTTGTTTCTACCTCCGCCGGAAATTAAAAAAACCCAATCTCAAGGACTAATAAATATAACCCTTTCGAAATCACATTAGTCGAGCTGGAAGAAAGAACACCGACACCAACATGCATACAGAAATTTCTAACTTTTAGTACGAACAATTGTGTTCGCCTCTTTCTTACGTTGGTCTTGTGTTCGCCGCGTCTTTATATTCTTCGTGTGTTGTATCTGTTGTTCAGCGCCGGAGTAAAAGGTAAAAACGTATCCGTCTACCAGAGTACGTACAAACGTAAGCGAACAAAAAAAAAGTAAGTGTTCGTCTAAACGGGTGATTTCGAAAAGGTTTGCTGTGCAAAAATGACGTCATCGGTTAGGGGTAGGGGTTCGCCAAATGATGACAACGGGGGGTTTCGATCAATGACAACGTCACTTTCTTAAAAATAACGAAGAAACCTAGTAAAATAAACTCTGTTTCTAAATTCGGAAAATATCTAGCAGAATCTAAAAAATTCTCCCAAACTTTGAATTGAATGCAGGCATTTTTTGCAATTTGGTGGAGGTTTGAAAAAAGTGACGTCCTTTTTTGCTTTTAGAGGGGAGTTTGGAATATGATGATAAGGGGTGAGGGTCGAAAATCGACCAAAAATCGATGACTTTATTTTTGCACGACCGCTAATGAAAATAAAACAGCCCTGAAATCGCATACTCGCTGGATTTAAAAGGCTTTCCTCTAAAATGCAGATTGTTTACCATCGGATCGACCTTGTGAAAGGCATTCATGGCTACTACAGCTTTCACCTAAAATCACACTGAAGTGTAGAAATGCGTACATATTTCTTCCTCACGACTTGGTATATATACCTTTGGCAAGAAAATTCCAGATAAAATTGCAATGTCAGCTCCTAGAGAAACGCCAACAATGCCAATTCGTTCGGACAAAATTTTCGGCTGAGCACTCAACCATTCGGAAGCTTCCTAAAGAATTTGTTAAATGAAAATGCCGTCTAATAAAAAAGTACGTACGTACGCACCTCAAAATAATCGAGATCAATCGGTGTTTTCAGACGGACCGGAAGATCTTTATAAGCGAAATAAGCGAGACAAAATGTGGCGAAACCGTGCGAAGCTAACAGGGCTGCCCGGTGTTGCAATAAACCACCCGCCGTTCCAAATAGATCAATTACTCCTGGTACTCTTCCATCTGTTACTGTAAGAAATGCACAACTTATAGGTCATTCAGAATCCACTCGGTTTCTGTTTTGTGCAAAATTTTTCGATTTTCTTAGATCCGTTTGTTTCTAGCTACCGTACTTGGCATAGTCTTGGGGTTTTCAACACGAAAACATGAGATATGTACTACGGTAGCAATTTGCAGATTTTCTGAGAGATCATTCGGCAATTGTGTGGGACACTACACCCATTAGCGGAAACCTACCATATTAACTTAAGGCTAAGAATCTAAAAGTAGTATAACTTCATCCTAAAAGTAGGGGGGTTGAGTAAATCTACACGTATCAGTCTCCCGTCAGCTACCGTGTGTATGCCAGAATGTTATTTCCTTACATATGTTATATTTGGTATGCTGACAAATAAACATACAATACAATAAACATACAATACTACAAAAAGGTTCATTTATCCCGAATTTACGTAGAAACCTAAAAAACCTGATAACAGTGGTGAATAGAAGCCCTCGGTTCCAAATAAGTGAGGGATAGTGTCACTGAATCATGCATAAGTCAAATGCACACCGCTTCCCTCGTAATTCGGCAGCGAAACCTAGCTTACTCTGTACAGCCTTTATTATGGACAAACACTACAATTTGTTTTCTAGGCAGAAAGTCTTAAAAATCAATGCTTCAAGTGGTACATTTATTCTGGAGTACGCTTAATTTCATTGCTAACCAGTGGCGTATCCAGGATTTTGGAAAGGGGGGGGTGTAAAATTTTGAAAGTGCCTGGTTGGGCCGCTGCCCAACCAGGGTAAGAAAATTTAGCAAAATTAGCCTTCAAAAACGCGTTTAAAACGCATTCCGAGCTTAAAATTAACAGAAATTACAGGTTTTAGTGGTTTATAATGGCCTGGTTGGGCTTCTGCCCGACCAGGGCGAGAAACGTTTGAAAATTTGGCCTTCAAAAACGCATTTAGAAGGCATTCTGAGCACAAAATAGACAGTTTTAGCACATAATTCATTAGTTTCTTATATTTTTGACAGACTTTTTCTTCCTACCTCCACCGCAAAGGTGGGGGTGTACATGTCGTAGCCCACAAGCGGACCAGCCCACAAGCGGACTGGACTAGCCCACAAGCGGACCGTTCTCTGGGCTAGCCCACAAGCGGACCAAAGGTGCCGCGCCGCCTAATTACGGCCACGCTGGTTGTGTAAATACAGTCTTTGTTGTAAGAAGCGCAAGGAGAGGGTCATTTATCGGCCATCATAACTCACTAAAATTACTTATTACAACAGTTCTGACATTTGCACTTAGTGCTGCAAGACAGATTTCCCTTCCGACAAGGACAGACTCTAGGTTTAACTTTGCAGCCAGACCGACAGCGACAGAGATTAGGTCCTTTGGTCGTTCGAGTGTAGGAAGTTTCAGCTCTGTAAGCGCCCACCACGGAAACTTGATTGTCTGGACCACCGTGAACGTTTTGAGGCAGCGGCGTGGACACTATGGTCACTTTGTCTGCATGGAACTTTTTGTTTATGATTCCGGCTTTTGTCTTCAGAGTGACAAAATTTCCTTCCTTGTTGACAACCTGGGCAATCATGTTCGATGGACAGATGTTCGATCGATCGATGCGTGGAATCTTCACAGCAACCACTGACTGCTCCTGCACCTCATCGTAGTGTGACTTCCGCTTCAGCTCGTACTTGTGCTGCTGCTTCGACCTGTCCTGCAGGTACGACAGAAAAGTAGGCATGCGCAACTCCACAGTTTCTATAGTTGCTCCCAAGTGATTTGCAGCGAGGTTCTTGGGCCAAGCGACGAAGCCTCCAGTCTGAAGTGGTTCATCAAATGAGTCCAAGTAGCTTTCGTCAATGAGTACCGGTAACGCTGATAGCCAATAGCAATAGGGCGTGGCTCGGGCTCCCGTTGATACAGCAGAAATGGAGGAGAACTCTGCAGCTCCGTTAAGTTTGACTCATCTGGAGATTGGTTTTCATCCTCTTTTTCTTCGTCGGACTCGATTTCGTACTCTGCAGGCGTGGCAAAGTCGACACTGTTTGCCTTTCGTAGAAACATGACTTCAAACGGTGTTTGATTACCAAGGACTCGGCACTGTGAGGTGTTAATTTCATGTATTATCCGCGGAAGTTTCTCGGCCCACCCGATGGGATTACCATTGTTGGACTCAATCCAAGCCGAAAGTCTGCGTTCCAGAGTTTGGTTAGCACGTTCAATGCAGCCATTAGCAGTGGGCGTACGGGGGTTCGAGAAAATCTGGTGCAACTGAGGGAACTCGTTGGCAAGCATGCTCCGGAGAGCAGAGCCCACAAACTCTCCACCATTGTCGTTTTGCTGAATTCTTGGTGCGCCAAACAGATAGTAGACTTGACGAATACAAACAGCAACGACTTTGGCTTCTTTCGTTTCAAGAGGAAATGCCCATACGTACTTGGAGAAATGGTCTTTCATCTGTAGAATCCAGTTGTACGAACCGTCAGCATTAGCGCGCATATCGATCAAATCAACTTGCACTCGGTGCATCACTCCTTGACTACTGATAGCACGACCAGTGACGGGTTTGGACAGCTGTTTCCGCTTCACACAGCTCGCACAAATCTTCAAACAGTCGCCCACCAGTGCTTTCGGAACGTAGTGATAGATGTCCTTCAGCTTCCCGTAAGTTACATCGCGTCCAGCATGGTTGGAATTTTCGTGAATTGTGCAGATAGCAGCAGGAAATCTGGTCTGACTGAGAATTTCCTTTCCAGATTTTCGAGAGAAAAGAACGTCGACCTTAACAAAATATAATTTTAGGCTTATGGCGACCTAATTATTTAAAAAATATAAAGCTTACCCCTTCTATAACTTCAAGCTTGAACTGATCTTTGATACGGTTCTTCTGTTGTTTCGTCATGTATGGCGGCAGTTCGCCCCGAATAACGTTAACCAGTTCGTTCAGTTTCTCATTGTCAGGGAATTCCAGCTGGCTACGAAAATTGCCAGTTCCACAGTGATTGGATACTAGTTCTTTCAGACGAGATCCCTCCATTTGTACAAAAAAATGAGCACCAGTAAACAATCTAACAAATGCACGGTTGTGTGGTCATCTAAAAGTTCAGCTGATCCCTCAGGCACCGATTTAACATTTGACCGCTAATATTTGCGTTACATCTGACCAGCTGTTGTACAGGGCCCTGGGGCGTGTTTGCCTTTGAGATTTAGGAGAGCGGTCTTTGGTCCGCTTGTGGGCTAGCCCAGAGAACGGTCCGCTTGTGGGCTAGTCCAGTCCGCTTGTGGGCTGGTCCGCTTGTGGGCTACGACATACACACCCTACACCTCCCCCCTGGATACGCCACTGTTGCTAACCTGGCTGTGGTTTCGTGCAGTGGTTTACCTTTGGGCATGAACAAAACACCTCTCAGTCTGCCGGCTTCAATTTCAGTGCAAGTCACTTGCGGATGCACCAGATGTCGCTCAGCTACGACTTCGGCCAATGAGCTGCCGTTCAATCGACTCAGATGACCGTCGAACAGTCTCAGTCGGCATCTGATTGGCTCAGACAAGTCACGTGGCAAAAGTCTACAGCCGCTTCGTTCGCCGGGAGCCGGCTTCAGCGACCAGAACAAGCCCATCGGATGAACACCTTGACGGTTACTATATTTAGTTAGTACTTCTTTAAGAAGTTTGAAGAAACAATCTAGAGTGAGAAGAACACCAGAAAAACTCAATACCCCAACTGGGTACCCCAATCCAGTACACAATGTCCAAAACCGTATTTTACTGAACAGGAACGTTTCTGTGTCAAAAATGAAACTAACCGAAATGACAATATGTTTAGATAAGCATGAAAGCTAGTTAAGAAGCCGAATACGTACTACAATGTATAAGAAATTATCGCATAAACTCTACTACGTAGCTTTTAGTTGATTTTTCCTTTAGTTAATGCTGGATCAAACTTTATTGATTTTTTAAGGTAGAGATCAGTATTAAAAAAGGTATTGGGAAGGGAAGCCTCAATACCTGGAAAACACCCCAATACCCGATATCCAATAAAACAGCACTCTAGAAAAATCATAGACTGACCAAAGAAGGAGCCGCCACTAGAAACTGCTCTCTCGCATAGCACAGAACCCATCGAATCTGCCGTGTAATGCGCGTACGACTGAAAGGTGTCACCGGCGTACTTTACGGTAGCCGCTATGGTGACTGGTTGGTTTGGTTTCAGACCAAATATGGCGATTCCAACCGGAGAGTCATACATGGTTATTCGGGGCGTCACGCAGAAACGCAACTCACTTATTCTGAAACGTACGTACGTATGAAAGTACACACGCATTCAGTAGGAAAGAGCTACCGTCGCATAAGAAGAAAGAGACAAGCCGCAACAATTCTCTCAAATAAAGGTGACTGAAGCCTTTGATACAATAAAATCGAAGAGAAAGGAAATTAGGTCTGAGCACCACTGAGAGATGAGCTCTACCAATCAAATGAATGCAATTGGTTTGTAGCATTGAGGCACCTCACACGAGTTTATGATCAACCCACGTGCGTGGTAATCAGATAAATCCGAAGATTATCAGTTTTGCTTTTGCGTCACAGAACGCTTTACGCTGCTTGCGTAGGTTGATGTCAAGCTCTAAGTGGATCGGTTATTGGTTAGTGTTATTTGAGTATGAAAACACTAACCAACACTTGTACTGCAGTTCTTGCGTGCGTACAGTTGAATTTTGAGGAGCTGATGAATAGCTACAGTATGTACCTTCATAAAGTCGGATACGGACCCATTAACCGAAATACTACCCCGACCGGCGGACCTTGATGGAAACACGTGCCATATTTGGTGCCGGTACCGTATATGGTGCCACTAGCCTAGGTACCGGTACCATATGGTGCCTGCCCTGCCAGTACCATAAACGGCGTGCCAGACTGTATTACCTGTAAGGTATGTACAGTAGCTGTGAATTTCGTCCTTGCGTGCCATAATGCAGTATCTTTCTCTACTTTTCCTTTTAATAGAAAACTGCGTACTGTTTTGAATGAGAATCCGTCTCACTCATCTCATAGTGAAGCCTCTTCTATAATATAAAAATGCACATTAGTACAGCATTGATTGTGTGTGGTCTTTACTGTGTATGTTGCTATTGCTATTTGCCTGTCTGTTGAAGAAGATCAATAAACTCGGCTTGGCGAAAACAAAAGCAAGAAACAAACAAAACGCACCTATTGTCTAAATGCAGACAAAGGTGACTCTTGGTAAATGAGAGTGTAACGGATACCTGGCAAAATGTCTGGTGTAGGTGTTTTGAGGTTAATGAACGACTTTAGCGGCTGGTGCTCGGCCCATGCAGTTCCTCAAATAGGATCGGCCAGAAACACGGTCATCCGGGTCATCTGGATACTATTTTACCTTCTCTTTCTGGGTGTGTTCGGAATACAACTGGCCGAAATGATTGTTAGGTACTACAAGTACGGCATTACCGTAGGCACCGAGGTTAGTTGCTTTTAAACTTTCATGGAATTAGCCCCATTGTCGATTTTAACTTCAACCTGCAGTAATTAGAGCACCAAAATGTTAAAATTTGTTCAGTTTAGCTTCTACTTGTTCTCTGTTAAATTAAGAAATAATGATTTAACGTAACTTTATGCTTTAAAAAGTTTGGCTCTAAAACATTTTGCCCTTCCACTTTCTATGACGTAGTATAAAAACCGCGCTTCACAAAAAAGTTCTAAGCTAATAAAATCTGAATGAGATCTCAGAAAATCCAATTAATTAAGGAAAAGAGCTTGAATTTAGATTACTGACAGACACAACTGAGCAACGAATCACTCGCCAAGGTTCTGAAAAATTCGATTTTTCAGCGAGTTTTTTCTGCTGATAGTCTGATCCACTTTGATAATTAGAGTTTGAGACACACAAATGTACGGTAGTAGAATGGCGACACTTGCAGAGAATAAGTAAAAGTCATTCTACTGCACAGTTTTGTAAGAATCCGGATCGATTTTTACCAATTTATTTTTAAGGTTTTCACGACTTTTTTTAGATAAAATTCGACCAACGAGTGTTCCCGGCAGTTACATTTTGCAGTCTGAATCCTTACAAGAAAAGTAAATTGAGCAACGCCCCACGCGTGAGTGAATTGGTAAGAATTGCTTGCTTTATACGTGCTGTGTGTACGTAGATAATTAGAACGATTGACTCAAATTATATTATTTCCATTTCAGATGCATCAATATAGACAAGCCATAGCTGGCAAGACAATCCCTAAGAACAAAGATTTCTTTGGACTTTCGGTATACGTAGACAGCTAGCCTCTTGTATATCCGCATATGTAGCCGGTCAAGGGGGAAGGGATCCGCCGAAGTGGAGTGATTGCGGTCTGAGCACGCATGTTTTAATAGCACGTTTTTGTCAGTATAAGGAGGCTAAAAATCGCGATTTTAAGCTTCCAAATAGCGTTTTAGAGCTAAACACAAACAAAAAATTACAAAAAGGGCTTCCAAAAACATTGATTTCTCATAAATATCATCAGAGGAAACGTCAAATTCGGTTTCCAAAGACTTTTTAAGCGAATTTTAAGCTAAAAATTGTGATTTCTGGTCTGAGCCTATGGCGTACCCAGGGGTGTAGTGTATAGGGTGTGTACATCCCCTTGCGGTGGAGGTACCTAGGGAGGAAAAATCAGACAAAAACATGAGAAATGAATTAATTACGTACTGAAACTGTGCTCAGAATACCTTTTAAATGCGTTTTCGAAGGCTAAATTTCAAAAAAATTTCTCGCCCTGGTCGGGCAGAAGCCCAACTAGCCAACTTTAAGCTACTAAAAATTGAAATTTCTGTAAATTTTAAGCTCAGAATGCTTTTAAACACGTTTTTAAAGGCTAATTGTGCGAAATTTTTTTGCCCTTATTGGGCAACGGCCCAACCAGGCAACATCAAAATTTTACACCCATTTTGGAAAATCCCAGGTACGCCACTGGTCTGAGCCAGTTTGTTAGTACTGGAGCGGCTACTACGTAGTGTAGTACTTGTATTTTTGGCTCGGGGGTCCCTAAACTGTCTCGGGGGTGGAGGCGAGGGTGGGTACATCTATTGTTAACCCCCTAGTACATGTACAGTATAGTTACATGTATAGGATTAATGTGTATGACTAAAGACTTGATAAATCCATTTCAACCTAGGCTAAAAAGTCGGCAGTAGAGACAAAGTTTGTGGTGGACAAAGCTTTAATCTATCTGATCAACGAGTTATCCGACGAAGCTTGGAACGAGCTGACCTACAATCTGACTGAACTCATCCTCCAATGTCGTTTCGACAAGCGACACTGTCAATTTTCTGACTTTATCAAGATTCGGGACCCGTTCTACGGCGCCTGCTACACCTTTAACACCAACAGCAAATACACAAGCGACCGCGGCGGCTCCATGTATGGCTTGAGCGTGCTGCTGAGAGTGGAACAAGCCCAATTCCTGCCCACCAGTGATACGGCAGCCTACCGAGTTACCGTACACGACCAGATGATGGAGCCATTCCCAGATGCGTTCGGTTTCACTGCCGGCGCCGGCTACACCAACTATCTGGGCATTAAATTTGTACTACAAACTGTATGAGTATGCGAGTTAGACTGATTTTCTGTAATTCTAGGACCACACATTACGGCTACAGAAGCCGTATGGTAACTGTGTAAAAGACAAAAGCGAGATGGAGGCATTTTTCTACAAACAGTCCGTTTATTCTATGGAAGGCTGTCTGAGAAGCTGTTACCAAAGAAAAATAGTAGCGTCTTGTGGATGCGCTGATGTTCGCTTTGCCAAGGCCGACAGCACAAAATTCTGCACCATTGAACAAAGTACGTACGTACACTAGTTGAGGAGAGGCCAAACTGGCTGTCTGATTATCATATTTATAGTACGTACTGCACTCTTTACAGTGCTTTATTAGCTCGTTCATACTGGCAGAATATCCAAAGTGCTAATTTCTGTTAGTTAGTGTTCGCTGTTCTAAATGGACTAGGGCGATTTAAGGGATATACAGTAACAGTCAGGCACTTAACGCCGTTTGTGGTACCGACACCATATATGGTACCGGTACCTAGGCTAGTGGCACCGTAGATGGTACCGTCACCATATATGGTACCCCCACGTTCGCGGCTGTGGTGGTATGGTACGAAATTTGAACAGATTGATACCATATATGGTACCACCACATAGAGTTGTAAAAAAAAATTTTTTTTTGGAAGCCAAAAAAAAAAGCTTTTTTTTATGAAAATTTTTCATTTCGAAATTTTTTTTTCAAAATTTTTTCCTAGCATGAAATCTAGCTTGTAGGAGATGCAAGGATGCATCAGAAGCAACTTTAAATACAAAAGCTGATACTTTGGTTCAAACATAGTGTTACAGCCTGAGAGTCGATATTCTACCTGCAGCATTGCTCACAGAGTGGCTGCTGCCCTTCAAAACCTATTTTTATGCTTAGAATAGGCAAGAAATTGATAGAACTGCACTTCTAATGCATATCTGAGGCTAAATTCAGCGATTTTCCCCCAAAATTTCCATACTGTGAATAAAATAAAAAATTTTCGAAATGGGCCTTCAAAAAAAAAGCTTTTTTTTTTTAAAAAAAAAAGCCTTTTTTTTTAAAAAAAAAAAGAGCCTAACAACACTACCACCACAGGCCCCGAACGTTGGGGTAGCATATATGGTGCCACTACCTTAAGTACGGGTATCATAAACGGTGTTAAGTGCCTCAGTGTATACGGTCATTTTTATGAAACGGTAGCTTTAATTGGTTGAGGGACGGAGGTGCTATGTTGACCGATGACGTCATTTTGCGTCCATAGAATCCGGACCGGTCATAGGCGAACGCAGTAGGCTGCATGGGCGACAGGTCATAGCGGCCGGCCTTCCACTTGACTGCGAGGCCTTGGCTGTTTCTTCGCTACTGGGCGGTTCTCCGTTTATTTTTCCGACACTGCGTTTCAGAGTCGAAAATCTTCCCCAGAAACCATTGGAAATTCGCTAAAACCAACGTCAAAATTTGCGCTCTCATGCTTATAAAATGTCGAACAATCTATTTTCAATTAGTTTTTACGCTGTTTTTTGGCGATTTGTTTCCCGTAATTAATATTTGTCTGTAGAAATCATTGAGAGTGTTTATAAACGCTGTGGCAGGGCGAAACAGCGAACAAGTCTCAACTCTCCCTCTAGTTTCGATTTCTTTCGAAGGAGCGTAGACCAGGCGCGCTCTAGTGTCTTTCGTTGGTGTCAAGGCTGCAGAAAGTTTGAGAAAGTTATCGCTTCTCGGCTCTTAGTAGCTAAGATCAAAGTGTAGGTCAGTCAATTTAATTATTTATTTGTTATTATATTTAGCTAACAGTGTTTGTTTCAGTATCTGTTCTTATCAGCTTAATCTCTGATACGTACTCTATTGAGTACTAAGAGATAGCCGATTTTTGGACCCTGGTCCAGTGCGAGGCTTGCTTCCCTGGACCGCGGGTTGGCCCGGCATTGCAGTGCCGCTGGGATCAGCCCATTCCCTGCGGGGAATAATTATGCTTCACTATTAACTAATAATTATGATGCTTCCGTATTCCTTACTACAAGACGCCGTCTTTAACTCTAAAACGCAGGGCAAACCGAAAAGAGACACCTTTTGCTGGTTTGGTATGGTACCAGCTCTTCCGAGGATGTTGATTTGATTTTATACACGCAACAAGTGAAAGTGATTGTCGTAGTTTGATAGTTACTTTCGCAGATGTCGCTTAACTGTGTGGCAGCCATGTTCCCCCAAGGCCGATTTTTCGGCCAATCCCCCAGGCAAAACATTTTGGGGGCTGAAAGAAAACCCACTTTTGGATTCCAAAGTAGAGAAAATTTTAGCCCAGCCAATATATTCTGCAGTACAAAATTGGGTTTTCGCCTACCCTATAACCCAAAACAGGGTTTTTGTAAGGCTTAGAAATCCTAAATAGGGTTTTTAGACTGCTTAGAAACCCTGATTAGGGTTTTTAGGTTACTTTGAAACCGTAAACAGGGTTTTAGGTTACCTTTAAACCCAAAACAGGGTTTTCAGGTTACTTTCAAACCCTGATTAGGGTTTTCAGGTTACTTGGAAACCCTAAACAGGGTTTTCAGGTTCCTTTAAAACCATAATCAGGGTTTTCAAGTTATACCCTGATTATGGTTTTTAGGTTACTTTCAAAACCCTAAACAGGGTTTTCAAGTTACACCCTGATTAAGGATTTTAGGTTACTTTCAAACCCTAAACAGGGTTTTCAGTTTACTTGAAACCCTGATTAGGGTTTTTGGGTTACTTTAAAACCCTGATTACGGTTTTAGACTACTTTGATGAAACCCTAAACAAGGTTTTCAGGTTACTTTGAAACCCTAAACAGGGTTTAGCACTGGTTATAAAGCCTAGAGAGGGTTTTTAGGTTGATCAGAAGCCATACATGTAACAGCTTCGGGCCGACCTGGGGTAGGGGGTAGGGGGGTTCCTCAGGTGGGTGGGGGGTCGACGCTAGACGGTCGACGGAGGGTTTCGCCCAGAGGGAGGTCCAAAATTTCAGAAAGCTTCAAAACGCCTGGAAATGCGTTTTTAGCACGTTTTTTCAGCAAGGACGCTAAAAATCGCTATTTTAAGCTGCAAATAGCGTATTAGAGCTAAAAACAAGCAAAAATGACAAAAACAGCTTCTAAAAGAAACCCGATATCTCTTAAATATCAGGAAGTGGGAACGCCAAATTTGGTTTCCAACTGCTTTTCAAGCGAATTTTAGGCTAAAAATTAATGATTTCTGAGCCAGTTTGTTAGTACAGTACTGGAGCCACTACTGGTACTGTACTTGTTGTATTTTTGCGTCGGGGGGGGTGCCTTAACCTCTCTCAGGGGGGTGAGGGGGGTTTGGCCTTTCCAGCAGGGTAAGTAACCCTCAAACCCCCTAGTACATGTATGTTAGAAAAAGGGGTTTAAGAACCGCATTTGAATCACTAAATAGGGTTTTTAGTAATTGTTTAACTAAACAGGGTTTTGCGCCTGCTTTATAATTGAAATTAGGGTTCTCTGGACTATCTTTTAGTGGCCGTCCGTCCATAAACGACGTCGTTCCAAAGGGGCTGGGGAGTCGGTTGAAATGCGACGATAGACGACGCACCAAGGCGTTAGCAGAGCAAAGAGAACTTTAATTGTATTATTTTCGATTTATGCACATTCTTTCAAAGGTTTCTGCATACAGAAAAGTTTTCCAGAGTGGTTGTAGGGATCTATTCAATTGATTACACGATTATACCGTATGGCAACAAGAAAACTTGACAGTACTCTACGTACTGCACTTCTATCCGGGGGCAAAACCGAGAACGACGTCGCCTTAGGGCTAGGGGTCCCCTGAAACGACACAAGGCGATTTTGGGGGAGGGGGCTCCGAAAAATCGGGATTTTGGAACGACGTCGTTTATGGACGGTTCCTAAGACCAGCATAGAAACCATGGTACTTTTACCACATGAATAACTATTTCAAGGTGTATGTACAAAAGCTGTCTATCGTTAAAAGACAAGGGCAGAAGTACATAATGAAGGTGAAACATAGTTACGGTTTTTGTTTTGAGCACAACGCGCCTGCTATGCTTCAACACTTCATTTCTTTGAAAAATTCCAAAGAACGCTTTACAGGTCAAATGTAAAATTGCCAGGCACGTCTGGAACAACCATCTAGATGAAGAACAATTCAATTATTGGCCAAAATCCGTTTTTTGCAGTGAACGTTTTCCAGTTAGAAGAACAAGGTCTTCAAAAGGGCGCCATAAGTGACTCTAAATTTAAGCATTTCCAGTTATATAGACCAGGTCTTATAAGTTGAAAACTCTGGTACCGGGTTTTTCCGTATAAACGCCCCCCCCAAGTAGTGGCCCCCTGGGCGTTTATTTGGAAAGGTTTTCCAAGTAAACGCCCATGGGCGTTTATTAAGATAATACATTTTGTCCAGGAAAAGATAAAAAATATGATGAAAAATGGGTTAAAACGCCGCGTCGTTGGCTCAGTGGGTAGCTCGCTGCCTCTGAGTCACGGCGGCCCCTGCATCCCTAGCGGTTGTAGTGGTTCATCCTCTCGGCGCGGCAAGTTTCTTGCTGCAAAGAGTTGGTCGTCGGCACAACGCTCCACCCAGGCCACCGAAAACTGGTTACAGCGAGTAGGTAAAATGGGAACCAACTGGATCTGCCGTTGCACGGAGAGCCGCTCCAAAAAGCATGCCGCGTTGGAGGGAAGATCAACGACGTCAGGAGCCGTCTGAGAAACCAGCAATAAGGCCAATACCGGTTTAGTGTCTGTCCGCCGGGCGGCCGTTGGGAGCTGTCAGCACCATGACGTCACCACGCCAGGCACTCTCTTAGTACCTGGCGCCCAACAGCATGGCTTGAGTGGCTTGGCAGTGAAAGAAGGGCAAACGTCCGAGATGACGATATAAGGGGTAACGAAATGGACCGTGCAGGTCTGATCGTAGGGCAGTACATTGTACGACCCCCCCGCCAGATCGGATCGGATCGGATCGGATGGGTTAAAACTTCATAAATTGGGGCTAGAAGCATGAGTTTCAGTGTAGAAAGACGATATTATCAGTTGTTGTTGAAGAATCAGTGCAAAAAATCAACTCACAGACAGACCGCGCTCAGCCAGAAAGCAGTTGCCAATTCCAAATAAACGCACATGTACAGTACTTTCCGAATAGCCGCCCCTGGGCGTTTATTCAGATTAGAACAGAATATGTGAAAAGTGCCAAAACTAAATAAACGCCCATGGGCGTTTTTACGGAAAAACCCGGTAGCACTAGCAGCATATACTGTACACTCCTCGGTGCGCAATACATAGTTGGATTACTTTACTATACGAAACAAACTGTATACAGAGTGCTCCATACTTCCATTTTGCAGTGCTGGCCTGCTCAAGAAAAGTAAACGCCAGTTCGATGAACCGTGGAACAACGAAACTGTGTCAAATGTGCACACAGCCCTGCAAGTACTCTCATTTTACAGTATCTGCATGAAACGTTTCTTCTCTAGATAAAAATAACTTTTTTCAGCGAAACTACGTACACATTGACTGCATCTCAAACCTATTGGCCTCAACAGTCTTCACTGGTAGGATCAGAGTGATTTTCATTCAATTCACGCTCAATTCCTAACCATCTGTGAAGGATTGCTTTTTGTGAGAAGCGTCAATAGCGCCAAAAAACAAAACACTTTTCTTTCTCACTTGACTATGAGCAAAGCAAGGCAAAGGCAGACGTTTTAGCCGGGCTCGTCAGTGGGAATTCTCAAAGAATACGACAAGTACAACTGCGGCGACCCGAAAAAGTGGCCAAAGAAGAAAGTACATCAGTGCGTAAAGTGGTGGAACAAAAATACACTCAGAATCGAGGTTTTCTATGAAACTCTCAGCTTTATGGAACTGATCAACAGCGCTGCATATGGAGTACTGCTGTATTGCACTGCACGCGTTGTCTTTGTCTGTTTTCCGTTTTCAGCAAAGAGAAGTGATGATGGACTTTGGCGGTCAGATCGGCTTGTGGTTGGGGCTGAGTGTAATTTCACTAGTCGAATTCATCAGTCTCTTCCTCATTGTCCTCTGCTACTGTATTGCTGCTAGAAAAGGACCCAAAGTTAAAGACGAAGTTTATGTCGAAAATCTTGAAGAGGTATGTATTGGAAATTGATAATATCGAATGCAAACCGGTATTGCGATCTTATCTGCAACAAACCGGAAGCTTAGATAGACAGATCCCATTTCTCACAAATGCTCAATGTTTCAGGACTTTTTCTACGACAGTTATGAAAACTCTGCTGGAACCTTGCCGTCTCCTAACTAAATGAAAATAAATAAAAAATGTACGAACTTCCTTCGCACCTTGTTACCAACGAGCAATAAATAAAAGCTTAATCTCGCACGTCAAACGCAACAATCGATGTATGTATTTGGTTCTTTGAGAGCTCTTTCTTGTCCACCTATTGTTCGGTCAATCATCTTTGATCAATAATTCAGACTTCTGTCAGTTTTGCTGTAGAAACAAGCTTCCTTTGCAACGCAAACAAAAGAGAGTGCGAAAGATTTTTCCGTAGTAAGATGGGTGTCATCGGCTTGCTGAAGGACTTCAGCGGATGGACTTCGGCTCACGGAATACCTCAAATCGGAAGTGCACGAAATCACGTGGTCAGATTTATTTGGATAATCATTTATTGCGGGTTTTTCGGCTACTTTTGCTACAATCTGTATGTTATTGGAAGGACCTACTTCAAATACGACTACACCGTCCAGACTACGGTAAATGTTGACTAGCTTTAGGAAGTCCTTTTTGACCCAATCACCTAAAAGTTAGCATGATTCATGCTATAATTTCTTATAGTGCCAAACCACTAATTAGCTTTTTTCTTTCATCTAAACTAAAAAATATTTCTTTTACCATTTATTTTTTGCCTACAGACAGAATGTTCTGTTCACTGGAATTCGATTTTTGGCCGAGGTGAGCAAGTACTGGGTATTGAATTGAGTATTCGGCTATTGGATTTGTTTGTCAGATATTGGTATTAGGTATATATTTAGCATGCGTTTTTCTATTGTTCGGCCGGCCTCAATGTGTAACTCCAAGTAAGGTAAAAGTATAGCCTAATCCCGAGGAGAAGAAGATGTTCTAGACATTGACAAACATAAACAGAGGAGTTTAGATTCTGTTCGAGGAACGCCAATTCCCGTCGGTGACGGTCTGCAACAGAAATCCGTACAGGAATACCAAAGTGCAATCGCTAAGTGGAAGTGTCGTCACTGAAATTAAAAAATTGGTTCGTCTTTTGCGTAGATATTTACGTAGATGTATAAACGTAAAGATTTCAAAAATAAGACCGCCAATAAAGACAAAATAGGTATGTAGATACGTATATTGTAGCTGAACTTATTGTATAGCACAAACTGCATTATACACTGTAGATGTAGCATACAGTACGTACGTGTACGTATGGCAACGCATGTACAATACTGTACATAATAAGGCAAAGTGATGGGTGCGCTTCATTTTCAGATGTCTCATTACGAGAAAGCAGTGAGCGACAATGCGATAACCACGGACACTTTTCAATTCACAGTACAACATTATTGAGGTTTAACGATCCTAAAAAATAGAACCGCTATCCGTTTTAGGGGTTGGTCAAACGAACTGAGAAGATAAAGCGGGCGCGAGAAGCGTTAGTGTTTGTATCGCGTCAGTTATCGACGGAAGACTGGACTAAACTAACATACCAACTGGAGGATGTTTTACTAGAGTGCAGATTCGGCAACCAAGTACTGTACACTACAGCACTTTGCAAAGAGCGTAAACTATAAAAAATCTGCCAGCACCAGAAAGTTTATAGAAAAGTTAGCCTAAAAAAGCTCAGACTGAGGGTAAAATTAACAGTTTTAATTAGTACACATAAATTGGGTATTCTTTTCACAGTTACAGACTTTTGTAGGATTGTACAGTATCCGATTTCGACCTGTCGCGAGACCCCTACTTCGGCGCGTGCTATACGTTCAACCACTTGGATCCGGTAAAGTACAACAGTTCGCGAGTGGGAGCCAAGTTGGGACTGTCATTACTTCTCAAGAATGATCAGGACGACCTTTTGCCTTTAACGGACGTGGCCGGTCTGAGAATTAGCATACACAGACACAACACAGACCCCTTCCCCGATGCGTTTGGATACGACGCAGCCAATGGATTTATCAACAGCTTCGGATTGTCTTTTGTAAGTGAGCTAGTTAAATAACTGTGGTTAATCGACATAAATTTTATCAGAAAGGTCAACAAATGAACAAACATTATACAGTATAGATAAAAAAAATGTCCCATCGCTTTTTCGGCCTTCACTCAAACGTTTCGTTCTCAGTCACTTCTTTACCGATTTGGCTCAAATTTTCAGAAAAAATTAACAACATGGTTGGCTAAATATTCTGCAAGTTTGGTGCGAATATTCCAACGGAAAAATTTTTTTTGAATGGAAAAGTGAAAATCATAGTGGTCTGTGTAAATTCAAATTTCCCGCGCAATTACGGCGCTATCGCTTAGATAGTTGCAGGAATGATCGGGCGGACATTTGATCATAACATATTCAGACGGCAGCCCTCTGGCTTAAGGGGCACTAAAATTGGGGAATTTCAAAAACATGACAAAATGTGACTTTTCTTCGTAAAACGGTGAAATTACAATTCAGAAGATTTTCGATTTTCTAAAAACACTGTGGAGAAGGTTTCTATAATGTGGAAGAGAGTTTAAATATCAGGTTCATTCATTTGTCAAACTTCCTGCTACAATCTGTGTTGAGTAACAACTGATTCAGTACTTTCATTCCAGAATGTACAGATTTCTTAACTATGGGATTTTCGATCATGTTTTTAAAATTCCCCAATTTTAGTGCCCCTTAAGCCAGAGGGCTGCCGTCTGAATATGTTATGACCAAATGTCCGCCCGATCATTCCTGCAACTATCTAATCGATAGCGCCGTAATTGCGCGGGAAATTTGAATTTACACAGACCACTATGATTTTCACTTTTCCATTCAAAAAATTTTTTTCCGTTGGAATTTTCGCGCCAAGCTTGCAGAATATTTAGCCAACCATGTTGTTAATTTTTGCTGAAAATTTGAGCCAAATCGGTAAAGAAGTGACTGAGAACGAAACGTTTGAGTGAAGGCCGGGAAAGCGATGGGACACTTTTTTTATCTATACTGTATTTAACTACTGTTCCACGTCATAGAAACCTTCCCCACAGGAGTTTTCACGAATCGAAAATCTCAAAATCGACATTTAATGTGTTTTACGAAGAAAACTCATATTTAGTCATGATTTCTAAATTCCCCGATTCCAGTGCATTTTGAGCTACTGTACATGGTGCCTGGGCCTGTTTCACCAATTTACAAATACAAAGCATATTTTACAATCACAAAGATTTTTTACAAAGATTTTTTGGTGAAACAGAATCCGGCCCGTTTGTATTTGTATTTGTATTTGTGAAAAAATTTCACAAGTGATTTACAAAGGAGGAGGAAGAAAAATAACGCAAAAAGTAGCAGAATGGTGTATGACACCATAACTAATGCATTATGCCGCATAAAATGAAGATGAGGAGGTACAGGGGCATTGTGAATAGTTCAGAACACCTGAAACTACAGTACATAGTATTAACTACTTGTATTTGGGAGAAGAATATGCACTAGGCTTTTCAGTTGTCAATGTCAAGGTTTCACGGTTACTGAATGTCCGACACTATAAATGAAGTTTTCTGGTCAGTCAGTGTACAGCTGATAAGCTTACAGGTATATAGGTTAGGTAGGTATTAAGTAGGTAGCGATTTTACATTGTCGCCAATATGTCTGCCTTTGCTAGCAGAGCAACCAAGCTGATCATGCCATACAACTGCTTTGTTTTGCTTCTGTGTTGTTTGCAGTGCTTGAAAATCAATCACAGCTGTTCCAGAGTGACTTTTCGACCGTTTCAATAGGTGAAGTGAGAGCAAACAAAAACGTGATTTTTAGCCGGTAGGAGAACGTTTGCAGCGCAGAATTTATTTTAGAGTGTTTTTAGGGTCTTCTAATTCACCTAGTCACATTTGCACCATAAGACGCACCGAAACACTAAACATAGAATCAATTTACAAAGCCTCACACCTTTGTGAAAAATTTTCACAAATTGGAAGGAATTGTAAATCACTTGTATTTTGGTGAAACAGGAACGTTTGTATTTCGTTTGTATTTGTGAAATTCTACTTGTATTTCGTTTGTATTTGTATTTGTGAATTGGCATGTTGGTGAAACAGAAATCCGTTTGTATTTGTATTTGTATTTGTATTTGTGATGATTTGTAAATTGGTGAAACAGGCCCCAGCTCAGTATGTTAAGCCAATGACAATACCATCGTTTCCACAAGTTTTAGATTGCATACTTCCAGGATTACTCGAAAACTAAAAAAATAGTTTACGCCACCCTGACTTTTAGTTTTGGTCCACAGAAGCAGCAGGAGTTGGAATTTATTATCGCGCCAAAAGTTGTGTGTAGTGTACCCAGTTATCTTTGTTAACAAATCCTGAAAACTTGAGCCAAATCGATAATTAACTGACTAAGAACGAAAGATTTGTTTGAGTGAATGTCAAAAGCTCTATGGTACATTCTTTTACTAACTGTATTTTTAGTAATGTTACAGTTACTTTTAAAAGCGAAGGGCAACCTTACATAATTTGCTGTTGATCTCAGTATCATTGTCTGCTTTTTGTGTAGTAGCACCGAAGTGTTGTTAAATAAAAACTTTCAGGAAACAAACACTAGGCTGGAGGAGCCGTATGACGACTGTACGAAGAGCAAAACTAAACTGAGTACCTATTACTACAACAGCAGCTATACCATGGAAGCCTGTGTCCGCAGTTGCTATCAGAAGAAAATCATCGCCAACTGTTCTTGTGCCGACCCCAGATTTGCTACCGACGCCAAGAAAACGGCATTCTGCAATTGGGACAAATGTATCGCTTTTGTATTCTTTTACAAATAGGACAAGTCACTGACAGATAGTGCTTTACCCAGGATTTTGCAAAGGCGGTGTAAAACTTTGAAGCTGTCTGGTTGGGTTAGAGAAAAGTTTTGCAAAATTAGCTTTCAAATAGGCATTTAAAGGGTATTCTCTGAGTGTAAAATTGACAAAAGTTGACAGTTCAGTTCAGTAGTTTATTGAACAGGCCTGTTTGGGTTTCTGCCAAATTTTGAAAAATTTTTCTTCTAAAACGCATTTAAAAGGCATTGAGTGTAAAATATACGGTTTTAACATAATTCATTAGTTTCTCTTATTTTTGGCCAATTTTTCCTTCCTACCTCCGCTACAAAGGATGGTGTGTGTACCCACCCTACACCCTTGAGTACACTACTGCTGACGGAAGGATGGCTTACCCCAGTCATGGAAAAACGGGGGGGGGCTGAGTGGGCTCTGTTGCCCCTACATTGTACATACATAGGTTCTCACCTACACACTCCAGACCTCTACGTACCTCCCTCCTTAATGAATTTTTGATGGGAATTTCTATGGAAAATACGATATATGTAAGCTTAAATTGGATCTAAATGAGCTCAAGACAGTATATTTCAACCTGGTTTAAAGAAAGCAAGGCAAAAACTTCATTTTAGTAAAAAATAGGACGTTTTCGCTTATTCTCACCCTCATCGGCTAGTGTTTGATAATTTCGTATCTACTCAGCCGAAATATTATAGAGCCCATGTCAGGCGCAGAGTTACTCTGTAGAAATTATTTTAGTTCATTGCACGGAAGATACAACAACTTCGCAAGACTGTCAATGTACGCAACCATGCGAGTAGGTTTTGTTTACGTTTTGAACGTTCACCAAACTGTCTCCAAGACTAAAGGTTTTTCTACAACAAAGCGCTTTATTCTAGAGACATCGCATACACAGTGATTGCCTCACAAGCTTGGTGGCCACAGGATACCAACAAAGTAAAAGCTGCTGTATCTTATTTGAATAGCCCTTTCAAAATCAACTCTTTATGCGAACAAAACACACACAAATCTTGTGTTCGCAGACTCCGAAAGAACGTTTAGAACACAATATACGAACAGACGACTAACAGAAAAAAGAAGCGAACACTTTTTCTATCCAAATTGATTTGTGCTCGTCGGTGTCTGTCTGCTATTCTAACCAACTGGACAGGGCTGATTTGGAAATGGTTAACAAAAACTGATTAATAACCTAGTAATTAAAATTCAGGCTGGGGGCGACCACACAGACCACAAATGTGGCACAAAGACAAGTAGCAGCGATTTTGAACAGTGCGTGGCTTGGTGGAACGAAAACACGGTCAGAGTGAAGGTTTATTTCGAGAAACTGAGCTACAAAAAATACGTCAGCGAAGCCGCTTACACGGTTAGCTGCACTTCCGTAATTTCAGCTTGTTTAAATAAACGTGTATATAATCTTTTCAGTATATGGATGTGATGACCGATTTGGGAGGTCAGATCGGTCTCTGGCTCGGTTGGAGCGTCATTACAATCGTTGAATTCGTGGGCTTTTTGCTAATTTGCATTTGCTATTGTATCGCCAGATCCAAAGGTCCCCCCGTCATTCCTGAAGAGGACGACCATGCCAACGTATCTTACTTCTCTATTCAATAAAATCAATCACACATCCAATTTTTAGTGTTCTTTAGTAAAACGGAAACCCACTTAGTCAGTCTTAGCATATAAAACAATTTTATAAAGACAGTCTGTCGTTTGGGGGAAATGCCTGAGAAAAATGTTGACATTACCAGTTCACCTTGAGCGCAATATTTATAGGACATGGACGACATAGATGACTGGATAAAGGAGGAACATAAAGACAGCAAGAACCTGTCGCACGGAGAAGATAATGACTCCGAAACTGACGATAATCTTGAATGAACCAGTGCCGGCAAGCCAAACGATCGTTTAGTTTATTCATTTTTATGTAAATATGAAGATAATTAGAAACGTATATACTGTTAGTTTAGTAGTAAAAACAAGCATAAAATAAAAAATGCTGCTCTCAAAACTACACCGATTTGTCCCAAACATCAGCGATGGAAACGCCAAATTCGGTAACCAAACTCCTTTTAAGTGGATTTTACACTAATAAATAATTAGTGATTTCTGAGCCAGTTTGCTAGTACATGTACTGTGCTGAAGCCACAACTCTATTTGTATTTTGGGGTCGGGGTGGCGGTGGCGGCTAAATTGTATCGTGGCAGTGGGTTGTCTCATACATGTAACAGGTCAAATGCCGAAGGGGGAGGTGGCTGGGGGTCGGGCTGGCGCCGGCCGAGGGGTCTGAGCCCAAACTTTTGGGTAGTGGTTAGACACTAAAAACGCTCAAAAATCGCAATTTTTCGACTAAAAATAGCCAAAAATCGATAATTTGGGCTCAAATACAGCTAAAAGTGTGTACGTGTATATATACAATAAAAACAATGTGTATTTTTGTGCATGGTAAATGTGTATGTGTATTCACAAACGACAGTAGTTCAAATTCACTGACTTAGACCAACTTTATTATTTCACTTTTAATTAGGTTGGGCTTCGTTTGCTTTACTCACACAATTGCGTCACGTCAGTTGTGTTACATTACGTCAGACATGTGTTAGCATTTCAGTTGAGGTAGGCGGAGGGAGGTATAATTTTTAAAACGTTTAATGAGGTTGACGAAAGCAGCGGTCGTTGAAGGATTAGTTAGGATAGTAAGCGAAAAACAAACAGATTTTGTTACTAAATTCAAGGTTTCTGTCCAATTTTTCGTTAAAACAAGATAAAATGCAAATTATAAAATTTTAAGTTTATTCTCATCATATTTCCTGCACAGCACTATACGGTAGGTCAGAGCCGGAGAGGGGACAGCGCAGCACTCTTTGCCCAAGAATGCTTTGAGTTATGCAGAGACAGAGGCAAGGTTGCCACAACAAATCAAACTGACTCATCAGATGAAATTGTTTTCTGACTCATGGAACGCTGTCGAAAAAACAATCCGTTTTATACAGACACAAAGGTGCATACTGTGCGTAGTGAATTGAATCCACTTGAAGAAAGCTCGAAATAAAGCCATAAAAGACCAGTGTAGCTCTAAACAGTTTGCTCAATATTTTCTGTCCAAATTATTGTTTCTTGAAAAGAACGCGCTTGAAGGCAGCATAGGACTTGTCAAAGTCGGCCACAATTCCGGGCCTAAAGTTTCCTCTGCCACTGGTCAAACTTCCACCACTGGGTGCCACGTGGTGTCTTCTGGAATGGTTCAAAGAGCGCGCCTCGCTTTGGGCGATCAGGCAGAAAAGGATCAGCAAGGCCAGTGGGAGCGACGGCATTGTGAATGGCTGACAGTCGGTAGGTCAGACAGACAGAACGAAATTAAAAGGGCGAGTTAGGTAAGAGGGTTTAAATGAAGGCGTAAAAAGGTGTGGGGCGGTGCGTAACGTGATTAATTTGCCGCCGGTAGGCCACTATGTAATATTGATTATGCAAAAACCGGCCTGATGTTACGCCGGAATTAGTTGAGGTGGGCGCCGCCGGCCCGCCTCCTTCTATTGTTTGCCTTTCAACACAGCTCTGCTATGCGCTTTTGATTTGAAAACAATTTTGACTATTATATTATCATGTACACGCGCACTGCTAATGTCAACAGCTCGCCCACCTATATACTGCTATAGAGTCGGACAAACAAATGACAAGACAACCCATACATGTGATGTAACAGGGGACCTGCCCCCACCCGACTTCGGCCAAACCCCCCAGATGGGGATCCCATCCCGATACGATTTTTCCCACCCCTCCCCATCCGATTTTTCTGGCAAGTACTTTTTGAGCAAATTTTTGAGATTTTTCGAAATTTCAGACACAAAAATTGCCAAAATCGTCTGTAAAACAGCACTTTTTGGCTGTATTTGAGCCCAAATTAACGATTTTTAGCCGAAAAATTGCGATTTTTGAGCGTTTTAGTGCCTAACCTAACCACTATCCCAAAATTTGGGCTCATCGAACCCTCTGGCCGGCGGCAGACCCCCAACCCCTTCCCCTTCGGCGGATGACCTGTTACAAGTATGAGACAACCAACTACCACGATACAATTTCGTGGTGTCGCGATATGTCCCAAAGCCGGCCAAGCAGAGGCCCTCTATTGTTCTTACTAAGCCGGATTAGCAGGCCGCTCTGGCCGTTAAGTAATAAAAGACCATACGCGCGCTCGCTGCTGCGAATATTTTAAGTCGAGTTTGCTCTGAAAACTTTGAATTCATTTTAAACATCATATGTAGTACAGAAAAATTTCATTTCTCACTATAATCTAGTTTTTTTCACCAAAAAGGCGCGAGTCAACGCGAGACAAACTGGCAGTGACGACAAAGTCGTTCTGTCGTTGTATGATAACGTTGCGGTTCTGGCAAACGAGCAATCATGCCCAAGTCGGTGAGCAGCGCTTGCTTCGCCTGCGCGATTCGCTGATCGAGCTGCAAGTACTCGGGTCGGCGCGTGTGCGGAGGCACTCCGTTATTCAGGGAAATGACTCGCGCCATAACATAATTAACAGCCATGCTTGGCTCGAATCCGATAGAACAACACCTTGCTCAGATTTCTGCAAGGTGTTTGACCTTTTCATGTCAATCAAAAAACAAAACATTTGCGTGTTACGCGGTCAAGGGTTGCCATGAGGAACGAAAGGTCGCCACTCTGTCTGGCCCCATAATCTAGGCTTTCTGACTCTTTGTTTGCGTGCTCGCTATTTTGAAACAGTACCTGCAAAACAACAAGTACTGAGCTGAAAGTTAGAGTCGCGTCACATAATATTTTACTTAAAATTAATCACTTGCTTGTGCCGCGCCCTCAGGTGGTACTCGATTGGACAGGTTATCTCTTAAGAGGATTAGTGGTGGAGGGACTAGAGTAGTTTGGGACATATCGCGTCGCCACCATACAATTTAGCCCCAACCCCGACCCCACAATACAAATACTTGTAGAGTACCGGAGTTTTCTACTTAGTATCCCAGGGAATAAAACAAGGAAAATCACGTTCTCAGTGAAAACATTGCCGCCAGTTAATATCCCAGGGATATTAACTGGACAAAGCCATGGGATATTAACTGGAAACGGCATGGGATATTAACCGGAACAATGTTTTATCATACATACAGTATGCGTGTGTAAAGAAAATCATTACAAATTTGACATAAACATTGCCGCCAAGTAATATCTCCCATGGGATATAAAGCGGAACAAGGGTCCACGTAATATCCCAGTGGGTTAATAAGTGGGGTGGAATACTAAGTGGAAATCTCCGGTACATAACACATTGACAATTCTGAAAATACACACTACCATACACAAACAGTGCTCAAAACTTGTATTTTTGTGTATGTGTATTTGATCAGCCAAAATCGTAGTAGCCAAAGCGGAAATCTGCGGTAGTAGCTCCAGTACTAACAAACTGGCTCAGAAATCACAAATTATTAGTGATGAACAGATTTAAATGCAGAACGGCGTCGACATTAACATGTTGAGTCGATTTTATTTGTCCGATCGATCGTTGGAAGTCGTTTTGGGTTATCCCAGGCAGCTGGAGCAAGCGCGAAAAAGCGTCCGACTTTGCGGACGCGTTTCCGCGTTGTTGCAGCGCATGGCCCTTAGCTGACTACGGCCGAACCGCAGAGTGCTATTATCCTCCACCTGACCTTTGGGCTAGAAGTAGAAATGCAGCCCGAATTTCCAGAAATTGTTTGAAGGTACATACCGTATAGTGCTGTTTATAGTACCCCCCTATTTATAGTACCCCGGGTACTATAAATGGAGACAGATTTTTATTCTGAAATGAGCTGTTATAAATACAAAATGTGCGAAAAACACAGTATTTTTAGTGATAAACCTTGTTTGTATGAAGAAAAACAGTATATAATGCAATCATAGAGGTTCTGATGTATGTACATAACCTATTTTTTACATCAAATCGGTAATTTGAGCAAATAACTTCACATACTATTGGTAGTTTCTTATAGAGCAGATTTCATAGGTGCCATATATAGTACCCGGGTACTATAAATGGATTCAATTTTATTTTCACAAAATCCTAAGTGCCATATATAGTACCCGGGTACTATAAACAGCACTATACGGTACGTAGAGCGTACGTATTTCAGCGTATTTACCGACGATTTTGTACAGTACATAGTAAACTGTGCTGCTGGCCTTGTCAATATTCCTTGAAAAATTTAATGAATTTTCTGATTCGTTTTCTCTATTTTTCTTTAGAAAAACATAAAAACTGATTGTGAATAGACCACTTCAGTATAAGCTGATAGCACAGTTAGAATGTTGTTTAGGTTTATAGGTTAATTATACAGGGTGATTGACATATCCCGCCCGATTTCACAAGCTCAGAACTTTTTTATTTGTAGACCGAATCGGTTGATTTTTTAATATCATGTGTGGACACACTTTGCATTTTACTGTTTCAAATTTCAACAAATTCCATGCACTACACTACGTCACTAGTTATGCACTTCAACGTGGTGGTCATTGTTTTCAATCACTTTCTGCCATACATGTAGTTGGGGGGAATGGGGGGTATTTCCCCCCAGGCCCGATTTTCGGACAAAATTCCCCCCCAGCCGGATTCTGGGGGGGATTTTTTCGAAACCCTATTCTGGGTTTCTAAACCTGCAAACAGGGTTCCAAAAGCCCTGATTAGGGTTTCAGAGATCCTGAACAGGGTTTTGGAACCCCAATTAGGGTTTTAGAAAGCTCTAAATAGGGTTCCGGAACCCTAATTTGGGTTACTGAAACCCTAATTTGGGTTTCTAAAACCCTAAATAGGGTTCCGGAACCCTATTTTGGGTTACTGAAACCCTAATTTGGGTTACTGAAACCCTAATTTGGGTTTCTAAAACCCTAAATAGGGTTCCGGAACCCTATTTTGGGTTACTGAAACCCTAAATAGGGTTCCGGAACCCTAATTTCGGTTTCTGAAACCCTAAATAGGCTTCCGGAACCCTAATTTGGGTTTCTGAAACCCTAAATAGGGTTCCGGAACCTTATTTTGGGTTACTGAAACCCTAATTTGGGTTCCGGAACCCTAGTTTCTGAAGCCCTAAATAGGGTTCCGGAACCCTAATTTGGGTTACTGAAACCCTAATTTGGGTTTCTGAAACCCTAAATAGGGTTCCGGAACCCTAATTTGTGTTACTGAAACCCTAATTTGGGTTTCTGAAACCCTAAATAGGGTTCCGGAACCCTAATTTGGGTTTCTGAAGCCCTAAATAGGGTTCGGGAACCCTAATTTGGGTTACTGAAACCCTAATTTGGGTTTCTGAAACTTGTTTGGGTTACTGAAACCCTAATTTGGGTTACTGAAACCCTAATTTGGGTTACTGAAACCCTAATTTGGGTTTCTGAAACCCTAAATAGGGTTGCGGAACCCTATTTTGGGTTACTGAAACCCTAAATAGGGTTCCAGAACCCTAATTTGGGTTTCTGAAACCCTAATTTGGGTTTCTGAAGTCCTAAATAGGGTTTCTGGAGGCCCAAAATACGGTTCCGGAACGCTAATTTGGGTTTCAAAATCTCTAAAGAAGGTTCCAGAAATGCATTTTAACTGTATTATGTCGAATAAAATGGGGTTTTTGCACGTTTTAAAGCAAAATTAGCTTTTTTTGCACTTTTTAAATAAAAAATAGTTTTTTTTGCATGTTTTAAAGCAAAAATATGGTTTTTAACGGTATTTTTGCACTTCAGACAGGATTTTTACCCGATTTTTAGTCCTCAAAACCCTGTTTTGAGCCCAAAAAAGGTCGCTGAAACCCACTTTTGGACACCAAAAAAAGGTCGCTGAAACCCCCTTTGGGCATAGCCCTGAAACCCTATTTTGGATCAGAAAAATTCCCCCCAGCCGAAAACCCAGCTACATGTATGCTTTCTGCAGCCGCTGGTGGTATTCCACCCTGCACACTGGTTGGTGGACGCTTTTCCGAGTTTTGTTGGACAGACTGCCCTCTTCGATCAGCCATTCATGCCACCAGCGGACGCTGGTCTCTCTTGGAGGATCGCGTTCTATCCCAATTTGCAGGCGGACTCAGTGCTTTTGGTCCTACTCAAACGGCACAGCGCATTTTGCACGTTCCTTCACCGGAAAAGCTATCACAACTGCTAAAAATGTCGGTTTGTGTTGAAAAGTGAATAAAGCGTCAACCCACTATCGTTTAAGAATCTTTTCAACACTCAAACACTAGCCTAATCGCGCACAACCCAAATACAGGGTGTGCCAAAAAAAAACAACCCAGCAGATTTTTAGCTGTAGCAACCGCAAATCGCAACCGATTTGAATCAATATTTTTTTAAACAAAAGATAAATAAATTCTTGAAAGACCAATGAATCGCTTATTAAGATAGTCTGCTTAGTTCCTGAGATATTTGCCCTCAAAGTCAAAACAGAGATTTTGGCAGTGAACAAGAGTGATAAACACAACCCAGCAGATTTTTTACTTTTGCAACTATGAATCTTGACCGATTTGAATGAATCCTTTTTTGAATGAAAGATTGATAAATTCTTCAAAGATTGGTGCAATTTTTATTGAGATTCACTGCTTAGTTCTTGAGATATTCGCCCTCAAAGTCGAAACAAATTTTGGCAAAGAACAAGAGCGATTCCGTTGCACTTCATAATAAAGCAGATTCCTACTGCTGTCGGCTAATGACACTTTACTGTTGAAGTGAACCGAGTTTATGTGTCACCAGTAAAGCCTCCAATAGCCCTCAGAAGTAGCAGGAATCCGTTTTATTACGAAGTTCAGCGGAAAAAGAAAAATTCCCTCTTGTTCACTGCCAAAATCACAGTTTTGATCTTGAGAGTGACTATCTCAGGAACTAAGCAGAGTACATTAATAAACGTTACATCAATCTTCCAAGAATTTATTTATCTTTCATTTAAAAAAGGATTCATTCAAATCGGTTGAGATTTGCGGTTGCTACAGCAAAAAATCTGCTGGGTTGTTTTTTTTGGCACACCCTGTATATTTAGCGCCAATGTTGGAAATTTCAGTCTGCGGTAGAATTGCCTGTTTTCAGGCATTTCGTGATGGGATAAGCTGAAATTTTAAACAGTAAAATGCGAAGTATATCCACATATCACATCCAAAAATCAGCCGATTCGGTCCACAAACAAAAACAAAAACGAACAAAAAGTTCTGCGCTTGCGAAACCGGGCGGGATATGTGAATCACCCTGTATTATTTGTCGAGACATTAATCTTGCGACTCCGAACCGAACCGAAAACTGAATGAACACATGAACACAACAAGCGAACACAAATTTTGTATTGAAAATTAGTTTTTGTTTGTAGCTGTTCGCTCTTCCAACTGGACTAGACCGAGTGCGAAAAGTTTAAACGAATAACATAGCCGTTTCTAGTGCTGACCTACGTATTCTATGAAAGATAGTAGCGATGTCTCGGCAAACCAAGAATCTCGGTCTAAGATGACAAACCGCAACAAATAGTGGCTGACAATAATTGAAACCTTTGGAGGATGTGAAGAGTTCATTCACGATCCTGATCGAACCCTGAAAAATGGGACGAAAGGTGTGCGTCAAATAAGACCGGTTCTTCCTCCGAGGGAGGATGCGCTTGGGCCAGAATCTCGAGCTGGCCAGGCTCGTTTCCAAATTTTGCGGTACAACCCGGTTTTTTTCTGAAACAATGGGCTGAGCTTACCAACTGAGCCAAATTGGGTAAAATTTGATTCTTTCACCTCGATATTCACAATCAGTTTTTATGTTTTTCTAAAGAAAAATAGAGAAAACGAGTCAGAAAATTCATTAAATTTTCAGGGAATATTAATGACAAGTTCAGCAGCACAGTTTACTACGTACTGTACAAAAATCGTCGGTAAATACGCTGAAATACGTGGATGGGCCGACTTTTTGGCGCCCGGCCGGGGTCTTCATAGGCCCGGCCCGGGGGTCCAAATTCTAGACCCGGCCTGGCCCGGGAAAGATAAAACAGCCGAAAGATCGCAGGAAATAAACATTCACAACCAAAAGAAAGCCTACAAAGTGTTTTTGACCACTAAATTCGCGTTTTCTGGCAAAAATGTCTGTTTTTCGATAATACAAAGGAATTTAAAGTAAAATTATACTTTTAGTATTGTCCAAATATAAATTTTGCGGGGTGCAGTAGCCTGGTTCTGGTTGGGCCAGGCCTGAGTCCTAAATCTCAGCCCCCGACTCAAACCTCCCTTCGACCCGGCCCGGGCCGCAGTTTGCAGGTCTCTACTAAAAAAATCAAGATTAGTACCGGTAGAAACAAACAGTTTTTTCCGTTCAGCTTACCTGAAATGCAAAATTTGAAGCGCTTCTGTGAGCTCAATTCTTGGCCGTTTGTTCTAAAAATTGATCTAGAGTTTTTTCTAGAAACTGTAGTGACCGACAAATTTGCAGGAAAAAATATCAGCTGTTGGCTCGCAATGGTTGCTCAAAGTTTTCCTTTCAGGTGAACTGAACGGAAAAATCGCTTGTTTCAACCGGTGTATGTAGAACTGATGTAAAACGGAGCGAAAGTGTGCGGTCAAAGAAAGCAGTTAAGTGAGTGGGGTGGTCAGCGAAGCATTTCATTCACGGTGGCCGACGCTGTTAACTGGTTGCGAAGAGGATGGGTGCAAGAGCAAGTCGAAACGTCACTTTAATCGCCAACAACAAGGACAAACCGGTTGCATCAACAAGTAATCACTCAATAGTCGCTCGGCAATCACTTAGGTTGGCCGTTTGCATTCCATTACAGAGCAGCTCCGTTTTCTTCTCATTCAACATGTACTTCTCTTTTGCAATGCTTCAGCTACTCTTGATATCCACAGGTAATTATCGTTTTGCCACTTCTGTCTCACAGGACTTTACTCATTTTTTTACAATTTAGAGAGTAGGAGCTGGTATTGAGGTGTTTTCAAGGTATTGGGTAGGGAACTACCAACTTGGGCACACAAATCTTCTTACAACAATTTGGCTTAGGCTTAGCTTTTGGTGTGCGCAAGTTGGATAGACCCATTTTGTAATAGGGTTTTTTGTCTCCCAACCAAATACTGATTGGAACCAGAAAGTCTTCAAACTTCGATCCACGATTGCTTTAGGAAGGCGTTTTTGTGCCAATCAACTGAACGTTGACAAACTAGCATCATTTCTTCTTACCTAAAATACAAAAATCTAATCTTTGCTGTTTCTAACGAACGAACAAGGACCAGTTGACCAAGTATTGGGTATTGAATTTTTCCTGTATTGTTTGCACCACAGAAACCTGGTTTTCAGCCATGGCTTGTATGCTGGAGCCAAACTATGTGGAGATGTGCAAAGCGAATGCAGCTCAGTGTCAGAAACTGTTCGAGGACAACCCGGACTTTCTGCAGATGTGTCGCGACAATCCTCCTAAATGCAAGCAACTGTTCGACCAAGAACCCAGTGGAGACGATGGTGGTCACGGTGGCAGCAACGATCAGCAAAAATTCGATGGTATCGACGACCCCCTACAATTGACCCGCGATGATTGCGTGGAAATGTGTTTGCCCAACTCCTACTACAAGGGCAGTATGGTAGTTGATTTCAACCATCCTTCTAACCCTCAAGAGAACCAGGACAAAGTGCTTGGATGTCTCTGCTTCAAGAACTATCCTACAGAAGACGAAATCCTTCCTCGCTGCAACGGACACGAATCGAAAGCAGAGGAATTCTGCGGAAAGTTTAGCCAATTCGATGGGTGTTTCGACGATGCAAAGTTTCACCCGAAACATGTAGATTATTGGAAAGTGGCGTGTCTGTTTGATATGTGTCCCCCTAAAGAGTCGCCCTCGGTCAATTACATAGCCAAACAGCCTAGTGAACAGGGTATTTGGTGTCTGTATATGGCTAAATTAGAGGCTGAATGCAAGGCCGCTAATCCCGGCTTCAAAATCCCCAGCTGGCGAGGTGCTGATTATTGTAAGTAACTGTGTTGTTTTTTATTTAAACAATCAAACAGGAGGCTGTTAAAATGTTTTTGATGACCATAGTTTTTTGAATTTAAAAATGTTTAAACTTTTAATTCTAACAACTGTTGGTGCAGATGAAGTATGGTATAGCATGATATTGTGTTTGTTTACTATGCGGGCAGATTAAATTTTAAAAAACTACTTACTGTGATTGCTCTTTTTCAACAATTTACTCAAAATAATTTCATCCATGTTTGTATGAGAACGTTAAACAACAGACAAGGTGGTATCAATTAATTAGTATGAATTAGGTTACGATTGTTGCAGCTACGATAAACAAAAAACCTGTGTACAACAGTATTTACAGATCGCGCGTACTCTTGCATGCATGCACATCTCAAAACGTCATTTCACTTTTTAAACCCTACTGAACAATTATATAGTATTCGGCCGAAAAAACAATAAACTTATGATGCCATCTGATAAGAAACTAGCAAACAAAAAAGATCGTGTCTAATCAAACTCAGAGAAATTATAACAGAGAAGAGGAAGAAGCTAAAACACTTCACGAATGTTTGCGGCAAATTTGGAGCTTTAGTTTCCACAGATATGGGCTGTCTTATAGGTGATAGTATAAAACACAATCCTGAACTTTTAAGGGGACTGTTTGTCGTAGTTGGGAGGTAGAAAATGGCTTTTCTGACAAAATTTATACCCTTACTAGCGATTGTTTTCACAACCCTACCCTGCTAATTTTCTAGAAATGTTTGTCTCGGTAATACAGTTGTTGCCTTGGCTTTTTTGAGTTTTCCGATTAAATTCGAATAGCTGACAATCGATCACTTTTGCATCAAATTAAAAGAGTTTGAACTATTCTTACTCGGTGCTCCTAATAGTCTATACTGACAAAATCCTAGCCTGAGTTTTGTCCATCAATAATGAAAAAAACCGAATTTGTAGTCGCAAAAGTTAAACATAAGTATCTCCCGAATCCTTTTGCAACTTAACTAACCTTTAGGTGGACTTTGTTCTCTGAAAGTCCAGCTTTTTAGCACAACCGGTTCCAAACTGGCGGATTTTTCCATTAGTGAAGGTGAAACGAAACATTGGCATTGTCAAAAATGAGAGTGTACGAAAGCAGGGTTGTACGAACTAGTGGAATGCTGGATTATGTAGTTATTTCATCAAAGTAGCACATCGAACACCTAAATTAGGCGATAAGGTCGTGCTTTATATCCAGAGGGCACCACCCTCATCATGACAATGCCAATTTTTCAACTTCACTAAAAGCAAAAATCCGCCAGACTCGAACCAGTTGTGCAAGCAAGCTGGCCTTTTCAGAGATCAAAGTCCACCTAAAGATTAATTAATTTGCAAAATTTGGCAAAAGAATCCGATGAAGGTTTGGTGAGACACGTATGTTTAAATGTGATGACTGCAAATTCGAGTTCTTCATTTCAGATTAGCACAATTCAGAACTACCGAAGCTTAACAGAGTCGGATATGGCCAGAATAAGCTAGGATCATGGAATAATAATCGTGTCAAAAATCTTTTAATTATCGGTGCAAAATTAGCGGAATGGCAGTCATTTGAAGTTAATCGTAAAACTCGGAAGAAAGGGCAAAGACGGTCTTTTCCCACCAACATTGTATATAGCAGATTACTGTTGCCGAATGCCCCAAACCTCACTTTTGCCCATAGCTGCGCAGTATAGCTTTGATTAAGGTCCATTAAAAAGAACTGTAAGACAGCGATGGAAAATCAGTTACAACAAAGTTATACCATTTTGCAATCAGATTCATTGTTGTTATAAAACACTCAACTAATCAGTTAGTTGAGCGTTCCAAAAAGACAGACACCAACTGACATTTCACGCACAGAGAAAACTCCTCTATTGAGATTTCAGCGTACAATTAGGTATTTTTCACAAAATCAGTGATACAATAGCAAGCAAGTAGAATTGTATCACAGTAAAACGCCTAACTGTTTCTGC
The DNA here is from genome assembly GCA_030248155.1 of Sabatieria punctata. Classification (NCBI taxonomy): domain Eukaryota; kingdom Metazoa; phylum Nematoda; class Chromadorea; order Araeolaimida; family Comesomatidae; genus Sabatieria; species Sabatieria punctata. The sequence continues at coordinate 12,677 of JASANB010007351.1, read as the reverse complement.
TGACATACATAGTTTGTTTACGCCGACTAATGCTCTTTTACGGTCGAATTATGTTTCAAACTTTCTAATTAGTCCAGTCAGGTTAAAACGGCACTAGTCATGCATTGGTTCGCTGGCGGTTTATTAATTAAAGTGTGTAAACTAATTAATTATCATTAAGCAGCGTAACCCAACCGCTAATTAATTAGAGGAGTTGAGCAGATCGAAAGAAGGAAGGAAAGAAAGAAAGAAAGAAAAGAACAGGTTTTCTTTTCACAGAGCACAGCAACAACTTACGGTAATGTATAGTCTCAGCACGAACAAAAAAGCTACCGTATCTGACTCGGCCGATCACACCGACGTAGAAAGAAAGATCAAACCACCGCCTACCGACCCGCGCTATCCATACAGACAGACAGACAGACTGACTCACTGACGAGGGTGCGGCGGCGCGTTCAGCGCAACTACTAAACGACGCACCGCCGCACCCCGCCAATAAAAGACAAGCAGCTGGACGCAAGAAAAGAGTAATTGCAAAAAGAAAGGTAGTAGTACAATGAATTAGTAGTAATCGGTGAGCAGTAGTTCTATATTACCGTGGAATACAGTGCCTTATAATACGGTAGTAGTAGCAAATACGGTACCTAAGCCGAGTCACTCGAGCTACAGTAACCTCGGGAAGCGGCCATCACCAGTGGAGGGAAAGCTCTCAGTCTAAACCATCGACCGACCGGACTTTGCTCCTGCAACCGAACAGAAATAGGACGGAAATAGGACAAAAATGTAACGGAGTATACCTGATAAAGCAGAGCTAGCGTTTATTGGCAGAAGAAGTAGAGGAGTCTTGAGAGTCATCGGAGGGGAGTGTCTTCAGGTAGGGGTCGTGTCTGGTGTGGTCGGTGAGAGCGCGGATGGTGCTGGGGTCGTGCGGCAGGTCGCTCTTCCGGCGCACCATCGGTCGCTCCTTTCGCAGGTCGCGCACTGTCTGCAACAACAACATGTCGCACCTGTTCTCCGGACGCGCCCGAGAAAAATGACGCCAGCAACTATTGAAGCGGTCGCCGGAAGGTCAGGTTGAAATTTGAATTGCAAATCTAGATTGCTAGTGCAACAATTTTCAGGGTTCATACGGATCAGGGTTTTCCAAATTCCCTGACTTTCCCTGACCTGAGTGCTAAAATTCCCTGACTTTCTACAAGCAAACTCATAAAACAGTAAATGTTTTCAAGCACCTAATTTTGTGATTTCTTTTGCATCGGCAGATATTTACATAAACGGTAGCATATCCAATAATTTTCTAAAAGCAAAGGGTGAATTTGGTATTAAAAACTAATCGTATTTCAACAGGTATTCCGAGCGTGAAGTTAACCGGAATTAACAGCTTCAGAGTTTGACGAGGCCTGGTTGGGCCGCTGCCCATCCAGGCCGAGAAAATTTTGAAGAAATAGCTTTCAAAAACGCATTTAAAAGGTAGTCTTGGCATAAAATTAACCGGAATTAACAGTTTCAGAGTTTGACGAGGCCTGGTTGGGCAGCTGCCCAACCAGGGCGAGAAAATTTAAGAAAAATCCCTATAATTTTCCCTGACCAGATCTGAAACTCCCTGACTTTTCCCTGACCATTTTTAAATTCCCTGACTTTTCCCTGACCCGTATGAACCCTGAATTTTGGTCGAATGCAATTGTTTTGTTTTACGAACCACCACTGTTTTGTTTTACCACTGCACTGCACGGAGTTTTTACAGACACGGCCGCTAATGATTTTTTAAAGTGATGTTTGGTCGGTTTTCTTGGTCATAACAACAGTCAGACACTAATCGCCATATAAGATATGGCCAACGCAAGGGTAGGGTAGCACAGAAATGGGCAAAGGGGGCTAAGGAGGGTTGGCCCCCTCAAGCTCTGACCTAAGCCCTCATACCGCCCTACCCCAAAGAATTTTTGAAGAAGAATTTTGTATAGTATAAATTAGGCCTTGATTAGGAGCTCAGAATAGCTTTTAGTAAAAAATAAGGCTAAAATTCGGACGTTTTAGCTTACCATCACTTCAACCCCCCTCAGACGCCGCTAGACTCCCCCGGATTTGAAAATTTACTACCTCCTCAGCTGAAATGCTAGGCCATGTCTGGGGTTGCATGATATGGTACCTCCACAGTGGGGTACCTTACACGATACTGATACCTTATGGCGTAGTGAAATAAAACATTACGATAAATGAAATTATACTGAGCTTAGTATTATTGAAAATGAAAAAACAAGACAAAGAAAAGCAGACATAACAAGAGTACGGAGAGGCCAGACATCTTAGTAGTTTTCTATTTACATCACGAAAACCATTCTCAACTTCAGGAAAACGACTAAGATGTTTGGCGAAAATCGTAGCGTAACACAAATACTTCTTCAACCATGCCACAAAACCTGCAAATTTCAATTTAATCTAAGCACATACTAAAATACTAGGGGTCTGACGGAAAGGCCAAACCTATCTAAGCGTAATTTGGGACTCAAGTCGAAATTGATATTAATTGAAATGTGGGAAACACTCGTTTGGTGTTTGCTGGGGGTTCCATGCCCCTTTTAAATATTGGACTGCCTTCATAGGCGAAACCTAGGAGACAAACCCTCCCCGAGCCGTAACTATTGCATGTATACAATCAGAGGTTATTCAGAATTACTGTCTTGGGAAATTGGCTTAGGTACATGTGCATGGGGGGTGCCAGGGGGACGGAAATAAACATTTACCAAACGTTTCTAGAGGCTGCTAGAAAGCCTCAAGATAAATCTATTTTGGGAACTTGACAACTACGCACCTTTCCTCACTACGCACCAAACCAGAAATTGACATGAAAATTTTCGATTTTTTAAAACAAAAGTTGTGTTGAAAATCCGATTTCTGGGCAGTTTTTGCCAAAAATTCGAGTTTTACTAGAAAAAAACAACCAAAATATGAAAATGCAAATGGAGGGAACTAACTGCACACCAAATAGCCGTAAGGTATCAGAATTAGTATTGTACATTGGTGTACAGTAGGTAGAAAGAGAGTGACCTACCTGAGTGGCTTCCTTCTCCAGTTCCTCTCTAGTGAAGAGGCGAGGCGCCGTTCCTGGCGATCCGTCCTCCACGTACTCGAACAACAACTCGCTGGCCGTGTTCTCCAGTTGTGGCGCCAGCATCCGGTACTACAACCAGCAGAGAGAGTTGGAAGCGGCCAGAGGAGAGGGAGTACCTGTGGATTCTCGTGAGCCAACAACTCCAGCTGCTGCCAACGCATCTGTTTCTTCCGGTAGCGCTCCTTCTCTTGCTCCCGCTGCTTGTTGTAGTTCTGGGTGCACTCGTCGAACAGCTTCTGGTTTATCTCCATGAACAGCTTGAGAGCGTTGTAGATCAACCCGTGAATCGTCCTACAACCGCTACCCACCTATGCTTTGCTTAGTTAGTACTTCTGCATCCTTCGCTTGTTTGTACAGAGACTATTTTGCGAAAAACTCAATCCGCTAAAAACAAAGCAGCTCTAATTACGCAGTTGTTACGTAGTGTCAAAAACGAAAACTCCTGTAAAACAGCACCTTCTAGCTGTATTTCAGCCCAAATTTGCATTTTTGGGCGTTTTTAGTCCCCAACCCCCTGCTACCCAAAATTTGGGCTCAGACCACAACCCCTTCGACGGAACACCTGTTACATGTATGATGGGAGGACAGCGTAAAATAAACAGTGCAACTGACTTATTCCAGTGTGACTTGGAGTTTTTGTAGAGGGCCGGGAACACGATCGGCAGAATAGCTTGAGCGTTGTCGCTTATTAGAGACATAATGTACTCGTTGTTCCAATAGTAGAGTGCGCGCTCGGCCACCTGAAACTCTCCTCTGCTGAAGAGAAGAGAGTTAGAGTAAGAAGAGTACCTGGAAGTGCGGACTGGACACACATCTGGCCAGCTGCTGGAACAACGGCACCATCACCTTCTGGAACTCGGCCGGCTCTATCACATCCAGAATCTCCTCCAGTTCGTTTAGAAACATCACCTACACACACTCACTTGCTACAGACACTTAGGACAACATAACATACATGTTCTACGGGTTTCCCAGCTAGAACAGTCTGGCACTTAACGCCCTTTATGCTACTGGCACCATATGGTTCTGGGACCGTGGTGGTACATGGTACCTTTACCTTGGCACTGGTGCCTGCACTGATACCATAATAGGGTACCGCTACATTCAAATTTCGCACCATATGGTAGTGGTACCATAATATGGTACCGGCACCCATGGCCATGGGTATGGGTACCGTATGGCTCCACTAGCCTTGGTACCAGTACATAAAGGCGCTAACTGCAGAGAAGCCATCCCAGAGACAATTTTTCCGACCCTTCCGATATCATCCTCCGGGTATAGTATATGTAATCTTAATTACAGAAATTGTGCTGTATTTGCTAGAGTCATAGATGGACACGGTCGGCCCTTCTCAGGACTGTTTTAGAAGAAATTTATATATAAAAATAAAAGTGTGCTTAAAAGACAGTGAGATTTTGACAAACAACTATGTAGCAACGTACCTCTTTTGGACTATGAACCTTGGGCCAATACTTCAGAAGGCCTTCGATCACCTAAATAGAGAAGCAGTTAGAGCAGATCAGATGAATGGAATTTAAATACAACAGAGACAGACTTACAGGCTGTGTGAGACTGGGGTCCTTCTCCAAAAACTGCACCACACAATAAGCCAACTGAGGGTGATACACACTCAATGATTTAACCTTAACTATCATTATTAGCTTAGCTCCAAATATTATTGTAGGACCGAAAAAAGAGAACGCACTTTATGCAAAGGTAGCAACACTCTAAGCAGAAAGATCTTGTGTTCTTCCTTTAGCGGAAGAGCGAACCCGTTAATAATACTGAAATATAATTTATGTGCACTTTGTACGGTATCAATCAGAGTGAACCGTTACCTGCCCAGTATTTCGAGCAGCTCGGCAATACCATTGTGATGTTCGGTTTCGTAAATGAATCGGTAGAAAATATTATTAATCTGCTTCCGGATAAATGCCCTCAGACCGAGAAACTTGCCGTAGATTCTGTGCAGAGTGGTCTTGAGGAAATCGCGCTCCCGGGGGTCTTCCGAATCGCACAACTCCAACAACTGAAACCGATCTTACTGCTAACACTGAAACCTATTTTTAGCCCAAAATACTTCACGAAAAGAGGACAAACATGAGCAAAGGGGGCTGAGGGAGAGGCCATACAGTAACAGGGGGTCCGGGGGTACCCCCACCCGTCTTAGGCCAGATCCCCCCGGACGGGGACCCCTACTCCTTTTCGGCAACTTACCTGTTACATGTATGGAGAGGGTTTGACCCCTTCAGACTCTGACCCCGTTCAGGAATTTTTAGGAAGAATTTTTGTATAGGTGTAAATAAGCTCAGAATAGCTTACTTTAACTTATTTTAGCGAAAAATAAGCTTGAAACCTTGATTTTAGTAAAAAATCTGACTTTTTGGCTTACCATCCCCTCAACCGGCGATCAGCCGCCGCTACCCCCTCAGGATTTGAAAATTTACCAGCCCCTCAACCGAAATGTTAGCCCATGTTTGAAAGAGGATATGTACCACTTAGAAAATCAGGTATTTCTCTCCCTTACTATTTCCTTGCCCGTTTGAGACCTTTTTTGGAAAATCGGCCCACTCCCTCCCTGACAACTCATGCGACTCACGTATGATTCTTACTTAACCGAGACTTACCCTCAGTACAAACTTCTGGTCGATATACTTCTTGGCTATATTTGGCTGAAAGTCGGGCGACTCCAGAAAGCGGAGAAAAAATTCGTAGATCAACTAGAATAGACAGAATAAATATGTTTCGTTTCGTGCACTCGTTACACAGTCAAAAGGAAATAACAACATGAAAGATTATCTATGTCTGAATGTTGTTATTTGCCAGACTGTAATGAGCGCAGTACCTGCAGATGCGGCCAAGCGGCTTCTAGGGTAGGTTCGTCCTCCTCGGGGTCGAACTCGGCCCCGCTCGGATTGGAGGCGGGCGGTAATGCTCGAAACAGATTCCCAGCAAACTGAAATTAACTCACTGCCACCGGTCTATATCATTCTCACAAGTGCACTGCATAAACAGAGATGTTTTCAAAAAATCTCAACCGATTTGAATGAATCCTTTTTTCAATGACAGATTGATAAAGTCTTAAAAGATTGCTGGAATTTTTATTGAGATTCACTACTTAGTTCTTGAGATATTTGCCCTCAAAGTCTAAACCAAAGAACAAAAGCGATTCCGTTGCACTTCACAATAAACCAGATTCCTACTGCTGAGGCGTACATGGGCCGGAAAAATCCGGTGGGGGACTCAGAAAAAGTTTAAAAAAAACGCCTATCTTGCCGTAAATAAGCGAAAATTTGCTCCCTATGGCCGGTTAAGGGGGTGGTATTGGCCGGCGAGGGGAGGGGTAAACCCCACCCTACCCCCTGCGGCCCATGTATGTGCTGAGGGCTAACGAGACTTTACTGGTGTAGTAAACCGAGCGTGTGTTTCTCCAATAAAGCCTCCAATAGCCATCAGCAGTAGTAGGAATCCGTTTTGTTATGAAGTGCAAGCAACGGAATAATAAAAATCCCTTTTGTTCATTGCCAAAATCACTGTTTTGTCTTTGAGGGCATATATCTCAGGATCTAAGCAGAGTACAATAACAAAAATTTCGGCAATCTTTTAAGAATTTATTTATCTTTGATTTAAAAAGCGATTCATTCAGATTGGCTGAGATTCGCGGTTGCTACAGCGAAAAAACTGCCGGGTTGTTTTTTGGCGGACACTGTATATTGCTAAGAAGACAATGTCTGTAGCTGCTTGTTGAACTGGTTTCAGCGCAACCCAGGAGAGATAAAAATAGATAGAAGAAACTGACCATTCTAACAGCCTCAGGGTAGACAGGTTCAGTGAGCACTCCACGATTGGTAGTGACGTATTCGATCATTTCGTTGAGGGCGGCCCGTTTCACTTCCTTAAACTTCAGATCTGAGAGCGGGTCCGAGGCAAAGTCGAACACCACACAGCACTGCCGCAACTTGCTCACGAACAACTCGTCTCTCTCCGACAGATCCGTCTCTGCAACCACTCACTCTCCATCGCTTTCACATGTAATACGGGGCATACATGTAACAGAGGACTGCCCCATCCAACCTAGGTCAGCAGACCCCCGATCGGGAACTCCCGCAGACGATTTCCCCTCCCCCTCAGATTTTCTGGCAAGTAATTTTTTGAGCAAAATTTTTGCAATTTTTTTCAGAATTTCAGACACAAGTATAAAATCGCTTGTAAAATAGCGTTGTACTTGAGCCTAAATTAGCGGCTTTTGACGTTTTTTAGATGGAAAAATTGTGATTTTTGCGATCGGCCGACCTCCCACAAATAGAACGTTTTCCAGATGGCTGTCAGCATCGCATTTATGGAGGCAGTAGAAGTACCTTTGAGCAAGGGCAACTTGGCCAGTTCCTTGTTGTCGGTGGTGACGTTGAAGCGAGAGGAGCTGTGTCTGCGAGTGGCGCCGAGAGGAGGTCCGGTGCCGTACTGCGGCTTTTTGAGCTGCGTGACAGGGGGCGCGTTGGGCGGAATGCTCGACGGCTTGCCATTGGTCACTGCCTCGGCCGCCCCTCCCTCCAGCGACGACTCCGGCTTGTTCTGATTGGTCGGCAGGTTGTGCTCGGCTGCCTGCTGCTGCTGGTCTGAGATGGGCGTGGCTGAGTTCTGATTGGTCGGCTGGGACGGCGGCTGCGGCGCTGATTGGGCGTTGTCGCTCTTCGACTTCTAAACCACGTCTTTTTTTGTTCAGTGTTTGAGTGTTTATGTGGCAGTTTATTATCAGCAAATACTTGGTGCAAGACTTTCTTAGGGCCAACTGTGGATCAAACTTAAAAAATTTTTAAGCTAATTTGTAGTAAGAGTACAGAATAAAAGGGCTAACGAATTTCGCCAACCCTCCCAAAACGACCGCATGTGCGCTTGATTTCTGCTGTATGTAGGATTTTTCAAGCTTGTCTAGGATGCTAAGGAGCTCAATTGAACCCTTCACTTGAATTGCACTTGGTCTCACAACTGATCCCTAAAAGGAGTTCACCAAACTCAGAAAGTGTTATAAAATCGAGCTATCATTTTCAGGAGTCTCCAGGTGATGTTAGAAGTAGAGAGCTTGATCAAAGGCAGTTAATAGCAACCATACCTTCAAAATAAGCGAAAGAAATTCTAGGTAAAGCAGAAATCAGTTGCCTCTGCGACAAAGCACTTGACTTTTTTTCGGGAGGGTTAACAAAATTTGTGACCCCTCCTGAAATATTTTCACAGGGAACGCATGGTAGGATGGCCGGACTCGGAGTGGATTCTTGCTCCTATAATATGCATTCTTGCGATTGTGGCACGAAACCTTCAATACCCAATATCAGTTCAGTTCAGGCTCTAATTATTAGATTAGTATGTATTCCACTTTGACCTTAAATTGGCTATTTTAGAGCCCAAAAAGCGTTTCGTGTTTTTATTTCAATACATGTTCGAATGGTTATTTTACTGTACTGTTTTGTCCAGCAGGTGAACCATCAAACGATTCAGAAAAGCAACTCGGAATTTCCAATCTTAATGAATCATTGGTTCGCTAAGCGGCCACGTGTTTCATTCATTCATTTACCCAGCTCCACTCTAAAGCCCCGAGGATCAATTTCAGCCGTTCAGCTTGTCATCGTTTTTTGCGGCAGAGCGTTTTTGTTGCGCCTGCTAATCGACCAGTTCTCGCCCGGCCGTGCCCAATTCAATGGAGTAGCAGGGCCAGACACGACCACCGGTGCTTGTTCTCCTGCCCACCTCGCATCATATTTACACTGAGCACGAGCCAAACTTAAACCTGACCAGGCCGGCCGGCCCCGGGTTGGCAGCAGCAGTCAAAACACTCTAAGGTAGCGGCGTCTCCACTTGGACCGGATCAATCAATAACTACACACTACGCTTGCAGCAGTAGCTTACTTTAAGACTTGCTTTTCATTCTAGATGCTTAATGAACAGGAAAACAAGACAGTCTGCGCTGTGCGGGGGCAAAGAGCCGAGAAGTGCTCCGAAGAAGCTAGTAGAAATCGATAAAAAGAAGTGCAGGTGGTGGGTTGTAGCGGACGCGAGGAAGGAACAGGTCGATAGGCGAGCCGGGAGGATGGCGCTCGCATGATAATAATAAGCTGAATTAGTCGATAAAACATAAAAGCAGAGCCGAGCGCACTAGCACGCTCGATAATCGCGTTGAAGGCAGGCGCCGCGCCACCGCTACCTAGTCGCAAGACATATTAATGCAAAGACCCGGACCGCATGATCTAACTGCCTGCTTACTAGCTTGCACCAGGAAATGCCGCTAAGTGCATTAGCATAGCGCCGCTGGGAATGGCGCCCAGTCCGGCACACGAGTTCTGCAAAGTTATTTGCTAAATCAGCAATTTGACGGCAGCATGACATAGTTGACTCTTTCAAAAACTCAATTTTCAGCCTCAGTAAACTTTGTCTTGGTTTTCTGCTCGTTCTTGAGTTCGAGCTTTTGTCACTTATGTCTGAGCAGCAGTGAGCTTTGTCATTTATGTCTTAGCGGCAGTGAGTTTTGTCACTTTTTTCTTAGCAGCAGTATGAGTTTTTGCCACTTTTGTCTTAGCAGCAGTATGAGTTTTTGCCACTTTTGTCTTAGCAGCAGTATGAGTTTTTGTCACTTTTCTCTTAGCAGAAGTATGAGTTTTTGTCACTTTTTTCTTAGCAGCAGTATGAGTTTTTGTCACTTTTGTCTTAGCAGCAGTATGAGTTTTTGTCACTTTTGTCTTAGCAGCAGTATGAGTTTTTGTCACTTTTCTCTTAGCAGCAGTATGAGTTTTTGTCACTTTTCTCTTAGCAGCAGTATGAGTTTTTGTCACTTTTCTCTTAGCAGCAGTATGAGTTTTTGTCACTTTTGTCTTAGCAGAAGTATGAGTTTTTGTTGCTTGTGTCTTAGCAGCAGTATGAGTTTTATTTACTTATGTCTTAGCAGCAGTGTGAGTTTTTGTTACTTATGTCTTGGCAGTAGGAGTTTTTGCCCGTTGTCTGCTCAGACCCCTTCCACTATCGGTGGATGGAATGTTACATGTATGTGTGACTTTTTCTCTGTTGTTCGATATGGGCAATCACAAAAAAGGCTAATGACATGCGAGCTTGCTGCAAACCTGACAAAAAGCGCTCATTGCAAGCAATGAATGGCTGATTATTGAAATCTGTTGCGCGCATAAAGGTGTTACACTTATGATGAATGTGTTCGCGGCCAGCCAACACATCTCACGGCAGCTGCTTGTAGGTCTAGTGGCAGGTTTCTATCGATGCAGTTCGTTTCTAGCTACGTGCGTTTTAGCGCATTAACGGCTCGATTGAATGAATGAATGGTAATTTGATTCGGTTAAATACAGTCCAACTAAAGCGCACCACTCTTTCAATCAAGATTATGAAGGTTAGGCTTATCTAATAAGCCATCAATGGCACCACGTGGGCGTTTTTCTGCTGTACGAATTTTTCCTACGCCAGATGACCTTTCAAACCGGCGTGGCTGCCAGACTCTCTTTCTCTCTCTGGCCAGTCAAAAATATTAGTGCGCACGGTTAGTAGCTTACTGAATGCATACTAGAAAATATTCTAAAATCAGTACAAAATCTCAATGTCAATTCAACACTACTGGAGGCAATAACACTTAACAAAAAGATGCCTCAATTAAACTGGATTTTTTTGGGAAAAATTCAAGTGGTTGACATCAATTATGTCTTTTTAATCTAAAATGTCCAAGAACCCTTTACCAGATTTTGTAATTGAAATAATCTAATAAACTATAGCTCTATCACAACTAGCTGGTTCTAAATCCAAACTACTCGTTTTTACTACCAGGCAATAAAACCTGAGGTTTCATTATTTCAAATGAGTTGAGATGAGTAATCAAAACTAAGTACTACCTTAAACATGGTAATTGATCAGAAAAAGATAATTCAAAATTGAACAGGATTTGAACGCCATTTAAATTTATTCGAACTGCTACAAATAGCAATAGCCCCAGCAAAAGCTAAAGAACTTGCAAAATCCGCTTGGAAACTATTCTACAATTATTATTGTCAGATAAATTTCTTCAAAAAATCGGACTTTTAGTTTAGTTCGCATGTCCAGGTATCAACGTCGCCTACACAGTGAACTTTAACACAACAAATTGGCGCCTTAGTTAAATATGCACATTTATTCAGTGTTGCCAGGTGTAGTATAACTGACCTTCAAAAAGTATCGAAAAAACGTTTGTAGTATGTAGTAGTATAATCTGAGGTTTTGTAGTATAATTCAACGTTTCTATTTCAGATGTCATCTCTTTCCTATTTTTGAGAAAAATCGCCGAAATTCTACTGTTTCGATACAGTTTTTGTTTTGCATTTTATCACATCAAATTGACATAATTACTTATTCTCTATGAGGAAAATTCAAATTTTACCAGTTTCTCGCCAAACAATCAATTTTTGTAAAACATTTTTCTTAAAAAAACACAAAACCGATTAGACAGGATAATGCGTGCTTTCTACAAGATAAAAATGAATGACTTCTACCAAAGAAAAAAATGCGTATGATTCATGTTCTGGTTTTGTAGAAAAAGTAAAGTTGGTTCCCATCCAAATAGAATCGCTCTAGGCTAAAGTTTCAGGTTTAGTCTAGAGTTCTTAGGTTTAGAGGCCGCAGACAACCTAATTTTATCTATCAAAGAAAGTGTGAGTGTGAAATTGAAGTATCATTGTTTGTATAATGCTTTACAACTCGATATTGAAACAATTTTCGTCTAAATTTGAATTTCTTAAATTTTGGGATTGGAACAGTTTGTGTTGCATCATTATAGCTATATTTAACGTACCTTCCACACAGACATGGGCTAGCATTTCGGCTGAGGGGGGGGGGGGCAGAATTTTCAATTCCTGAGGGGGGGCTGAGGGGGTGGTAAGCCAAAAAGTCCGATTTTTGGCTAAAATCAAGGTTTTTTGGCTTATTTTTGGTTAAAATAAGCTAAAATAAGCTATTCTGAGCTCATTTACACCTAATCCAGGCATATTTTTATTATAATTTTCTATACAAAATCCTTCCAAAAAATTCCTGAGGGGGGGTAGCGGCCGGCTGAGGGGGGGTGGGTCAGAGCCTGAGGGGGGCCAACCCCCCTCAGCCCCCCCCTTTGCCCATGTCTGCTTCCACATACTTCAGAATTCCTTTTAAAAACACTGTTGGGTAACCCTGAGGGGAACGGGAAGGACAAGCAAACTGGCAAAATGGCGGGCAAATGGTTTAAAAAAGTCATTAAAGCTTTTAGCTTGTGTAAGTGGGAATTGAAATTGATTTGCAAATGTTACCTGCATTAAATAACAGTTTTCTATGCTTTTAAACCTTTAATCTGACAGTTTTAGAGCGTAGAATAAAAATGTAGTATATTGGCGAAAATTGTAGTAGAAAGAAGTGTAATTTTGAGCTGGTGGTAGTATACTGGACTACCTAGCACCTGGAAACACTGATTTATTCATAATTTTAAACGGTTATTTCATTTTATAACACCCTGTACCTTGACTACCAAACCACATTAGTATTTGGAAAAGTGGTATGATTCCCCTAATCGATATAATCAATATTGTTAAGGAAGCAATCGATA